>VKOC01023933.1:0-29404 GCA_009364415.1 Spea multiplicata
GTAGTAAGTGAGTAGAACAAAACAGACTAATACATCCTCATTGTATCAGTGGCCCCAGGTGGTTGTTGGATGTATTGCATCTTCAATGGCCCTTTAAATCTATGGAAACTGCAATATGTCCTCCAACCATTTTGGACTGCTCACTGCTGGTGAACGATGAACAACCATTTTACATAGTATCACCAAGAAAGCAGAGAACTATTGACACCAAGGTGGAGTGCTTCGCCTTGGAATCAGCATTTCCCTGCAATTGTGCCCCAAGGTTCTAGCAGTTGTGGGCCTTATGATGATCCAACAAGAGCTACCAGATCCACACAATCTGATGTTAGAATAGTCAAAAAACAAGTCAGAAGCCAGAACCCAGAAGAGGTGTGGTGTGACAGGAACAGAGCCAAAGTCAGGAAGCCAAAAAAACAGGAGCATAGGAGAACAAGCAGGGTCAAAACAGGAAGTAGGCATGGAACAGTAAGTATAAGTCACTATATAAGACCATCCAAGGGCAATGATAGCTGAGAGTTCTGGGGTTTAAATAGGCTGTGTCACAGGGGAGAAGGCTTGGCAATCAGACGTGGAAGGGTCAGGACAGCGTAGGCTGTTTCACATGTGACCTTGTTAGACAATCAAAGCTGGGAAAGCCAAAAAGGAGAGGCTGTTCACAGGTGAGAACATTTGGAAATCAGAGCCTGGTACTGCCCAGTAGTGGGAGGGCCTGGAGAGACTATGACATTATGACCCTTTCCTTGGGCTAAAGATGAGGGAATGAGGACATGGTATGGCAACACTGGATGGGCCCTGAAAAGGTAAGAAAGCCCCTCTCCTTCACAAAGGAGTGAAGGGGGATTTTGTTCCTATCCACCATGCTGGCATCCAAAGAATGCGCCCCCATACCCAGTGGTGGAAAGTACGTAGAGCTTTTTATATTTTGTAAAGTAATCTATACCATCAACAGGGCAGGAATGGAGGTGAGGAGAGGGAGGTGATAGAGTTTGTATCTCTTCAAAGGTTTTTAAGTATTTTAAGCAAGAATTGGGGGCACAGGGGTTCTGGGAGCGGAATAGGGTGAGGAGGAGGAGGTACGGGGGCCCATGCTTGCCACTGGTTATTCTTCTAAATTTCAATCCTTTTGCACAAGGTATTCCCTTTCACGTGTGTATGTTGTTCACTTCAATTTCACTTCTTTCTTTCTTTTTTATTATTATTTAAATGTATTGGGAGGACTGATGTTTTATTATCAGTTTTCCAATTTCAGGTGAGCACGTGCCCTCTACAAAACTTAAAATCACAAGCACTCACTTGTACTCGCAAACAACTTGAATTTTAGTGATAAGAAAACTAGGGCATGCCACGTCAGTTTACCATTAACTTGACTCATCTTGACTCAACCTCTTAGCTAATAGGCACAAAAGGAATTGTTAAACTGTTTGTCCATATTACCACAACGGCAAAGAAAATAACTTGTACATATTTACACAAGGGCAAAGAAAAAAAAATAGAAAAAAATATTTCTTCTCATAGGCCAATATCAATAACATGTTCCCACATAGATACCATAAGAGGGTAGTTCTATGCGAATGGTTATAAACATCTATTAGCTCTCCCCTGTTTTGGTCCAAGAACACCTATTTTTCACCATTCAATGCCTATGTTGGAAAGGGTCTAGCCTACTTATATATACCTAAAAAAATGTTTTATTTTCTTATTACATAGTTACATAGGCTGAAAAAAGACATGCGTCCATCAAGTTCAGCTTTTCCCATATATGTTTATTTCTTGCTGTTTTACACGCAAATTCAACAGGAAAAACACATGGGGGAAATCTATTAGCGTTGGAAAAGTAATGTAATATGAACATGACATTTAAAAAAATGATAGCTAAGATTTTAAATAACCAAGCAACATAATAGTGCCAAAGAAATGAAAACACATGTTTGATGTGTAACTAAAAGGATAGCATTTACTTTTAGATTGTGGGTATCTTCATATCTCTGCCACAGCCTTTAGTATAACTATAATTGTTTATAATAATGCTAATTGATGAAATTTATATTAATTAGAAAAGCTCTTGAAATCACGGATGTGTAGCCGCCCTTAAAATGTCCAATAATCCTGCTATAAATCTATGCTTAACAGTTATGTAATGTTCTGGCCTTCTGTCGCTATTCTAATGATTTTTCCAGGTTCATTTAATACAATGTTTCTCTGTCTAGCTTGTTGAATAGACACCATCATCCATGATTTGAATGAATTTAAATTAACAAAAAAAACCTAAAAAAATAATAATATACAGAATTTCCGTAGAATGTTTGTTTGGAATATGATTGCAAAATCATTAACTGCCACAACAGAAAAGAATCTATGGCATCTTTTATTATGGCATTATTCATATTTTCAGTATCCTCTTGATTCAAATCAGCAATGCTGAGCATGGGTTGCTTGCCTTCTGATGTTGGTTGGATAAATGCCTTTCTATACCCCTGTCACCCTTGCTTTAATGTGGGCATACCGGGCATGTGGTCTTTATATACCTTGGTTTCTCCCAGCTTTACTATTTGATACTACTACTTGACACTGTCGTGATTTCATTCATGCTTGGTTGCAGTGTCTGTTTCTTTTTGGTGTCTTGTTTTGGCCAAGATTTTGGATATTGACCAGGCTTGGGCCCTGACTCTGATTTGGTCAGCTGTTTACTGTCTCACTCCACTACTCATACTAAAGGGCAAGCGAATTCTTCATAGTGCATAATTCAACGGAGACAGATGAGAAAACTTTCACTGATTTAACTAAATATTTTACAGAGCCAGCCAAGATGTTCCTGCAGCAGAAGCTTTGTGATGTATAATGAAGTGAAGTAGCTGGAACACAGTTCTCCTGCAAACTTTTCTTTTCAACTCTGTTGAATCCTATCATAAAAAAAACCCCGCACAATTAAATTTAGAACCCATTGCATTTTGGAGCAGAAGCCCTTGTAAATATATTAAGTTTCCTGTATGTCTTGGCTTCTGCAAGTTTTTAATTTAACTTTCAATTATCTGAAGAAACTCAACTATGCTTAGCAATTGCTTTAAGAGTCTTGACCCTCACTTAATTAGGAAGCTTATAGCAGCTTACAGGTTTTAATACCTAACTGGGCATTCAATACATTTGTCACAACTGCTGTTGCGTCTTACATTCGGGTGTCCAGAGGAATGTTCGTGCCTATTTCTATAGGAAATAGAGAACACGGCTCGCAAAACATCTTCCGTTTAGCACAAATGTATGACCCTATAAAAGTGCACCAAACTAACGTATCATTGCTTGGTTATACCAGCTCCCCAGTGGTAGGGCCTTGTCGCTCACTATTACCCTTTGCCCATCTCAAGCTCATTGTTCATTTTGTCTCTGTCTGCCTAGGGTCTCCTGACCACATTATCTGCCGCCAGCCTAGACCCATGCATGCGAAGCAAATCTCTTGCCACCTATCCTTGATCTCTCAACCATCTGACCATTCTTTTGCCTATTGCCCTTGTACCTTAATCGTATTCCCTTTCTTTCATGGATTTGCTGCTGCTTGGGTGATCTTACCATCCATTAGTTTACCCAGGTTAACAGTGTGCGCAAGAGCCTAAGCGATTGTGCTGACAACATTACTGTAACCACCCCAAACCAACTGCTGTGACATGTATCAAGGGTTACATTTACATACAAGTCTTTTCCACCCTAAAATCTTGTATATCTAGGCCCTGGACACTATGCAGTCACCTTAAGTGCCTAATTTTAACTTGACTCTTGTCTTCATTTTGAGGCGAACTTTCACATGGCGAGTGACCATTTTCTTCTGCTGTTATACTATCCCAGGGGTGGGCAACCTTTGGCTCTCCTGATGTTGTGGACTACATCTACCAGAATGCTCTTACAGTCATAATGTTGGCAAAGCATCAAGGGAAATGTAGTTCACAACATCTGGAGAGCCGAAGGTTGCCTACCCCTGTACTATCCTAACCAAATTGAAACATCTGCCACTAAGGAGTATGTGCATGACAATCCAAACAGCTTCTCGCTTAAAAAAAGTTAATTGAAGTCATGTAAGCGATCTGACATCACTGCTATAAATGCTTAATATTAAATATTTTATGAACTGTTTGCTTTTCGACCTTGCAAATGCTTAAACTGTGCCACTCTTTAGTATTACAACCAAGTGAAGTACTATGAAAACAAGTCAATTTCAAACAGGCCGTGAAATTCTTTACACATGCGAGTCTAGGAAATTATTGACATGCTTAATGTTGAAAAGGTGCACATTAAACACAGGGGACAGGTATTATTGGATGTAGTACACTGTTAAATGTACTCATTAGCTGCCAGACATTGCCTCACTATAGAGAGATTCACAATATTTTCCATTCTTGAAAGTTCTCCTTGTAATCCGTTTAAGCGGATCCCTATGGAATTTGATAGTCAGAAGTCATATCATCTTCCTGTATAGACAGTTTTAGATATAATGGGTAGTGTAGGTTCGAACATTCAGTCTGGCATGGTAAAATAAAACCGGAAAAGATAGAGTATGTCTCTTGTATATCACAAGGACTTCCTGTATTTACTTCAAAAACATTGGACTGTATTTATCTAGTAAGCTTCTGTCTAAAATTCACACTTAGTGCTGAAGAGTTATGTGCGTCTTACATGTTTACTCGCAAGTCCTCAAATGTTCTGTTAAGTCTTTAGATGCAGGAGAGGATGGGGGAAGTTAGTAATGGATGCTGTGGATTGGGGCTCAAGACTATTGTAAAGGTTTTGCCTAAAAATTACATTATAACATTGTTTTATTTCTATATTCTGTAGCTTCATTTAAACTAAAGATAGTGAAAATGGATAACAACATTAAAATTGACAATATACAAAACTGACAATAACATTAATAAATGGTAGGACATAAAATACAGAAAGACAGATAGACAGACAGACAGGTTAGATTTGATCATTTGGTAAAGATGATACTTTTATTTGCTAACTAGATTGTATTAGATTGCAAGCTTTTTAGGCTACTTAGGTCTATTCTGCTCCCTAAACAACGTTTACCACTTGATCTTCCGGTAATGTCTCTCTTGTATGTTTTACAGGAAAGCTGTTTCAACTTCAAGATAAAAATTTCCCATAAAGGCTTGAAGGCTGAGTAATACTTATCCATCTATGTAGTTCCTTAGGGAAATATATTTCCTGGCATGCTATGGCAAGTGGTTCTCTCATCATCGACCAGGTATTTTATAAGAAAAAAAAACAGGAGGGGGCTGTCAGATATACTTCTTCGATGTTTTTATATTCATTTATATATGGAGATTAAATAGATCTGGTTTGCTACACAAATCTATGGTCTTGACTGATTTACTGTACATGGCAGAGGATTATAATCTAAATTGTGGCTACCTCCTTTATTAGTTACAGCAATTAGATTACACCCCTGCTAAAAACACTTTAGTATTTTACACAAAGAATACCAATTATTTTGTCAATATAAACATATGTGGTCATTAAAAGAAGACACATGGTTTCATTCTAATATATAATTTTGGGCTATGCACATTTAGTTCCATTGAAACCTTATCAAACCCATAAAGTGGATCAGTAAATAGGCAAGTGTTCTTTATATACATACTAGTAGAAGAAGGACACATTGTAGCTGTTTTTTTGGGGAAAAATCTTGTCAAACTATTACTTTGGATGTAAAGGTCACTGTTTATTCTCATATAGGTGTACTACACTATCCTTCTAGTTGTACTCATTTTTAGAAGATTCAATTTCTAAATTATGTTTGTTTTCAGATAATGGTTTTTCCTTCAACATTCTCTATGATGTCATCAAAGCACAAGAAAAAAACCCCCACAGAACAGCCTTGTCAACCTTAATATATTTTCTTTGCTAATGATGTGCTTTTCTATGAAATATCACAGGAATAAGTCTGGAAATGATGAAGCATAGATCAGACAATGTGTTATAAGTGCTAACCTAGTGTAAAATCATGCACTGGACCCTACAAAATGCAATATTATACACATTAGCTTATATACACACACCATAGAGGATGAAGAAAATAAAAAGTGTTGTTTCTTGATTGATTTTATCATATGCCTTACCATGGGTCATCCAGGGACCCACGCGGCACTTAGTGTGGGGCCGTAGGGCCAAACTTAGCACCAGGTGACCAAGGCAGCTGCCTGGGGCCCTGAATAAGTCAGACACGGCTGCATCAGTTGAGGGCCCCATGCTCGCACCAGTCCTTCTCCCAGATACCTGGTAACTGACGTACCCAAGAGGGTCATGTTACCTGATCCCACAGAGATCTGCACTGAAGATAAAGGCTATGTAGGAGATATGGGGAAGCAGGAGGGGAGGAGGGAAAGCTCTGAAAGTGGGAGAAGCAGGAGAGCTGTGATGGAGAAATAGAGACGATGAGCTATGAGAGAGAGAAATGGAGAGCTTGTAAGCGGGGGATTTTTTTCTTTTTTGTGGGGGGGGCCATTTTATTCCTCAGCCAGGCAGTCTTGGGGCCAGAACCATCCACCAAGAAATCAGTTAGGCCCCCGAATAATAAGTTTTTCAAATTAATTTCCATAACTTTCATAGAAATTCAATTCAAAATAACTAATATAAAACATTCTGATTGACCCATACCTTTCTGACCTGTCTTCTATAAATTACAATATCCAAAAAGCAAATCTTCTTTTAATTTTCAAAAAACTAGCATTCCTATAGATAAGAAAATGTGTTTTAGGATGGATGATCTTTTAAGTTTCACCTCTAGATAGCTGAATATTTGACTGAGCTCATAGACTGAGAAACCTCATGTAAAATCCAAGTGATCCAACCACCAATTAATTTTTATGATTTCAGGAGAATGAAAGACATTTTATATGTTTTTATTCCAAATGCTGAAGGAAAAACTCATGTTATATTATTTTCTCTTACTTTTGCTGGCACCTAATTTGTCAGGATAACCAGGACCAGGATTTATGGTAAGTGCTTTACAAACTGTTTACAGAAAATTAGGAGAAGACGTAACGAAGTAGTCTACATCATTGTAGCATATAAGACCATTGTATTTAAGAAAATAAAATAAAACTACAGATTCTAATTAACACATATGAGAACAATACTGAGAATAGAAAAGTAGACAAAGTTAAAAAAAACACTATAGGAAATATTATATGTAACTGGTTCAATATATTAATTTGTCAATCATGGATCAAAGAGAAGTATGATTGATAGATTGGTAAACTGTTTACTAGAGTTGGGTGACTACTGTCAAGACAACTGAAACTAAATTGAGGGACTTCTCAATGGGGCTTCTATCGCAAGCATTTGTCAGAAATATGACTTGAATCAGGCTATTTTCCAACTCAACCAAATCAAATTTTCTCCTAAAAAAACTTTACTTGACCAACAGCTCTGATGTTAAACTGACTGACAGGTTTACACAAAGGACTTGAAAAGCTAAACTCAACTGGACATCAACTCATCTTTTTTTGAATAGACAAGTCATTGTTTAAGATGGCTTTGTCATGGGCTGTTGAGAGGTTTTGCGATGTTAGGCATTTTACCTCTGTAATTAGACTGACAGTTAAAACCTTACCAGGTCTATATGGTACAGTACAAAACTTTAAATAGGTATAATGAATTACAACACAGAAAACATTCCATGCCTGAGATAAAAGTTATCAAATGCCATACATTTTTACCAAATGACTCAAGGGGAGCTGGTTATTTTGTGAGTAACATACACAGGGCCGGCCGAAGACTTAACGCCGCCTGGGGCGAAGTGTAACATATTATACAAAGAAAGCTATTTGTTTAACTGCAACCAAAATCATTGTTTTTTCCATACAAAGAAAGCTATTTGTTTAACTGTAACCAGAATCATTTTTTCCTTATTTGCTTAAGGGAAACAAAAGATCAACATGCTATTAAATGTACTTCATTAAACAAACTTATCTTTATATTATGTATATTCAAAAACTGAAACTAAAAAATAGTTTCAAGATGAATAAAATATGGCCTATAACATATTTTATTTTTATTCTGTTAAATATAATTACAGTATTCTATTTCCATTTTGATTGTAGTGGTTTACACGCTCAATTATTTGCTATTAATTATCTGTAATTATGTAAATTTTATGCAATATTTAAAATGATTACTTATCTTCATATTTCCACTATGCAACTCAGAATGTACTCTATTTTTATAAAGTCTGTAGGCTTAATTTAAGGTCAAATGATGTCTGTTTTTCCATGTTTTTTATGACGAACAATAATGATTTACTGCTTAGTAATGACCACAAGGTCAAGGCCATGCCTGCTCACCACTTGAATATGTTCATAGATACATTTTATGTGGACGACCATTGGCCTATGTCCATAAATTACTTGTTTTTTTTCTGGGAAGTGTTTTAACTTTTTTTTATTGACTTTACCATTAGTATTTTGTTCACAGAGATGACTGCACTAGAAAAGTCCTGCATGCCATGGGGAAGATCTACAGATTTGTCATTCCCTGGGTACCCTTAATGATAACTTTGAACTCATCGGGGAAAAATAGTTTTTTTCTAAAGCATACTATGGATTCGCCCTTTCCCACACAATTACTCTAAACAATGATTGCAAGTGTGCGAACACACATGACTTCTCCAATGAAACTGTGGCAGCCCAGGGTAAATGATCTTCTTTTCACCCTGCCCTTGCTATTTGGGAGAGAAGATATTTCTACCCTGGTGTCTTCAAGGTAAATGTATCTCAAATGAGTTCAAACTGTAAGAGATACACGCGCAAAAAAAAATTCTGAATACATACTCTTTGCTAGATTCAATGATTACATCCTTAATGGTAACTGATTATATTCTTTAAAAAGCCTGTCTTCATAAAATGTAGCACCTTAGAACAGGAATGCAGATTTTCTGTTGTTTCTTTCATATACCTTGTCTGTAGTCAGGTGGGTTTTTTTTAATCATATGGAAAAACCATAAATGTTTTACTTGTCATATGTCTGTATGTGATGACTGATGAATTGCAAAGAAAACTAAATCCAGTACTATAATGAATCAAATATATACAAACTTGTTTATGGCTTCAACGAATACATCATGTTATACAGTTGCTTAGGAAATTTTTAAGTAAAAGTATGAGGAGTCAGTTATTCAAGAAACATAAACAGTAGTGAAGACATTTCTTGATGTAAGAAAAAATAAATAAAACTGTGTCCATCCTGGTGACTTTCAAGGATGTTTTTCTAAGTCGTCCATTCGTGAAAATATAGCTGTACAAATTGGCCAGTACCTTTTTAACTTGAATTTAACCCATCAACAATCACCTCCATGATGCTGCTACAATCATAAATATATATTTATATATATATATTATATTTCTTGTAAACTATCATTTTATAAACGTTAGTACTTTGCCCCTGAGTTTAGACATTGAGTGCCACTTACAGTATGGGAGGCTGCCTTAACAGTAGGCTTCAGAATTGTTTGGTTGTCAATAATACAGTTATTTTTTATCCACAATAATGTCTACATAGACCTCCTGTGTGATGTACATGATATCATTTTGTCATTTGGACAGAAACAAGAAGTTGACCATCACCAGTTTTCTAGCCCACTTAATCACTGCCTTTGAATTGAATAAAATAAAACATTAGCATCCGTGAATTGACATGTTTATTCCACCACGTGGCAACATTTCAGTCAAACTACAGGATCTTTTTCAAGTGTTGCATTGTTTTATTTTATTTTGTTGTATTGGATCGAGTGGAGTGCTGCCTAACACGAGGAAGGCGCAAGAAGAGGTCATGGTCTAAAAGTAGAGGGTCAGATGCTTAGATGTAATGTAAGGACGTTCAACTTTACTTTAGACCATAAACTTGAACGTAAGAAGTTCAACTTCACTTAGAGGATAGTAGATAAATGGAGCAATGTCCTAGCAGAAGTGGTGGGGGCTAATATAGTAAGGAAATTTAAACAGGCATGGGACATACAGCTTTCCTCACTATAGGACCTGACCAAAGACTGATAGGGGTTTATACCCCTTACTTTTGGAAAAATGGGCAGGGTCGATGGCCCAAATAGTTCTTATCTGCTTATCTACACCAGAAGAATGGCTAAGACTGATGGAACCACTTGCCGCAAACATACACCAAAAGCCTGTTATTGCGCCATTAAGAATGGCCATATTCACCATTTTTTATAAAAGGTATCTCAGCAATTCACATGTCACAGTACAATTTGTCACATGATCAAACATGACAGCTGATTGATAACGAACCACTAGCCACAACAATGCTCAGTGGCAAGCATGCTCACACACAAACACAACACATAAACACTCATGCTAACTCAAATTCCATCTCATACCACTTACATACATGGTCACACACATCTATACTATCACACAAACACTTACACATTCATGCTTGTACATACAAACCCTTTCATATAAAGATTCATGTCAACACACGTTAACATAAACATTTACATAGAAAACACTAAACAATGGTCACAGTAAGCCTGTGAAGCAGAATGCTGTAAAGCAGGTCTTATAGATAATACTTTAAATAGAACACAGATATTCTCTACCTATCTATTTTATGCCCGTGGTTTCAGAAAAGGTCTGGATTTCTCTGTAAAGGAAATAGATAACAGTAACTTTGGAAGAAACAAAATCCTAACCATGTGATGTTTTTCCTCAGATGATAGAAATATAATTGAGGAAGAAAGTCCTAATTTAAGAACAGTACAATTTGAAACACAGGAAGTGTGGAAAAATACGCTCATGGAGATATTGATGTAGGCTAGAAGGTTTGCCTATTTTATTCCCTCAGATGATGGTGGATAAATAGTAGAACCTTTGTGAATAAAATTCCAGAGCATCAATTATAATGTTTTGCTGCTCCTGTTTTACTGTACATGTAACGTATCACCTTAACCATGACAAGCGCATGTGTAACTTGTTTCATCACTTAACCAAAAAAAGTTAAAGTATTAGTCATTCCTGCAAATGGTTTAAACAAGTTACTGAAAATAAATCACTTCCTTATATTAAGCAGGTCTCCCTGCAGCAATTCACACCAAATTAGGTATATGTGAGTTGACACACCATATTACAAGGAACTAGGCATGGGCCTGTTTAGTAAGCCAGAACCCTCTTTCAGAACTAATAAAAACGACAATGTTTAAGCTGTAACCATAGAGTATAGGGCAACTTTACTTAGATCAGTGGCATGTGTTGTTTAGTTCACCCACATAACTGTTCAAGTACTGAGTTTCAGTAGGTTCTCATAGAGATAGTGTTTGATGTGTTGCAGTAGTAGGACATCTTGGTGTCTTCTCTTCACATTTACTTCTTCTCAAAATTCATCGGACCTTCGTTTGGTGGTAGATCCAAGAATAATTGAAGAATCTAAGCCAGTACAAACAATGAGTGACAGACCAAAACGGGGTAGCTTGGAATCTTTTCTTTTTAGCAAATCAGCCATAACTGGCTTTAACTCATTGTAGATTGTAGGCTCACAGAAGCATGGCCCCCTTCTTCTTCTGAACCATTAGGTCTAACGTGCATTCATCTTATTTTCAAAATTTACATTTACAAGTTATTTTTCACATCCCCCAATTTAAATCCAGCTATGGAATCAGGTGTTCTTTAAAGTAATATGATTATTCTATGAACTCAATACACTAGGATCTCTCCAATAAGCAAAATAAGAGTCTCTTAAGCATAATATATACTGAATGCACATACTATACTTACTATACTGGATCATCCCATTGGTTACCATGGCAAGGACTCTTATGAAACTCTGTATAAGAATGATTTTAATACATCATACCCCAAAGGCCTTTGCATATAACTAATAATATTTCTACCACAGAATAAAGGAACATGACTTAAAAGTTTTCTCTCTGTGATTGTATTACATCACTATGGAAAGTGTCATAAAAAATCTATATGCTACATGATGCAACTGAACTATCAAATATCAGAACTTTGTTTAGATTGCATGAGTCCCTCTATTTATGATAATCCAAATCATTTCCCCAAATGCCTTCTGTATATCAGTTTACCAGCGGCTTACAAATGTAATGATTACTATTCCTTGTTGGCATGTGGGCCCTATTTTGTTCACATACATATAATTAGATAATCTGCTTGAAACTTGAGTTATGTAAAATGTTAAAAATGAAAGCAATCTGAAAAAGTGAAGAACAATTCATTGTGTTTGAACGCAAGAAATGCATCTACTGTTTCCATATAACCTCTAAAATTAAGGTGTCTATGGGTGACTGACTGTGACACAGATAGGATTCAGCCCCCTGGAAAATTCTTAATTGCCCTGAGACCTTGAAAGCAAACATAGCCATCTGTACCTTTCCCGTGGCACAAAGTTTATATTCTCTCTTTCCTGACACATAAAACACACAGAATAGCGGGTAGCTTTAGAACAACGTCACTTATTCTAGACAGACAGAGTAGTTGGGGAAAATGAATTATTCTTTACTAAATCCAATCCATGTTGCTTCATAGGTTTTTCATGTGGAGAAAAATGTATATCTGCGATACCTTTAAGCGGGCAAACATTTTAATAGAATAAAAATAGTTTATGAAGGTATAAAATTAAAAATGAATTAAAATAGTTTTATGAAGGTATAAAATTCAGTAAGAACATGTATTTATTTTACATTTTGGAAAAATTACAGTAGTAATATTCCTCACATTGGTATGTACTCTTTTCCATCACCTTACTTAATTAATGTTGTGTGTTAAATGTCAAAGCTGAGTTATGTGAACTAAATAATGACTTTCTATTTTTTATTTTATCATTCATTGATTTATATAGTGCCATCATATTCGGCAGTGCTGCATAATGGCTGCTAGACAAGTAACACATAACAGAAACAAAAGGTGAGGAGGGACCTTCTCAAACGAGTTTGCGTATGAAAATGGATCTGGCATTGGAACAATGACAAATAATATTGCTTACCTCCTCAAATATGATGGCTCATTTTGTATCGACTGTGACTTTACTGTTAAATTTGTTTGTTTTCCATTTGTTGTTTCCAGAGTATCAGAGACAGAGCTTTATCACCCAAAAAGGTTTTGTTAATGCACAGTCTGGTTTTCATAGGCTCATATAATGTTTTTGCTTATCTTATTATTTTCAAGAGAATTGATAAAATGTACAGTATATAACTTATTTTGTGATACTAATTTATATCAATACTGGGTTGGGAAAATGATAATTATTTAATATAACATAAATTATAATAATTAAAATAATTATTTAAGTGAAGAAAGGAATCACCAACTTTCATTATTTAACAACTGTTGAAACCTGGGGGTGGGTAGAAACAGGCTTTGCTCCATAGGCATTAATGACTTTCACAAGCTTTTTAGTAAACACTAGTCTCCTTGTAGAAACACTTTGACTATTGACTTAATTTCTAACATAGCTGTTCATAATACAATTTTGCTGGCTGTGATTATTGTACTGTCTATCTTAAAATCATGCTGTAATTTAGTGACATCATAACCAGGTACCCTCTTCATGTAAACCAATATAGGAAGACGTGTGGTCCATTTTAGGAACACCAATATCAAACAAAAATATATTTTGATTATCCCTGCTAAAAATGAAATCTTTATCTCTTTATCATTCTATGCAATCTCTATAATAAGGCATACTAAGGTAACAATATATTTTCACTATCCCTGATAAAAATTAGATCTTTAATCTTTTCATGTATCAGCATATCCATCTTTATCGATCTATGCAATCTATATAATAATATAGACTTGGGTAACTAACTGAGCAAGTAAAGCAGTAGGACATCATGTTGTTTTCAGAAGAGCTCAGTTATGACTTTAATTACTTAAAACAAGTAATACAGTCTCTATACCCCAAATTTTATTTACACAGATTTTTTTTATGTGTAAGAATTATCATCCTGTAACAAATTGCATTATACATTGTGTAAAAAATTAATATATAGCCAAATTATTTTGCTATGTCTTATCTCACAGCATTGCTCTTGATGCTGCTTAAAGTAATCCTTTTCTAACCTGCAATATAGAACCGTCACATACGGGAAGCGATCAAACCAATATTGCTGGCTGTAAACCAGGAAGGAATTGTAAAAATAGTATAACAAATGGCTACATAATAGAAACATCAATACAAAGTGTTTGTGCCAACAATGCAGACGGAACAGCTGCAAGTGGCTACACATCCAGTGCTGCTAAGCAAAGGGGCTCATAGAGTAATTTAATTCACCGGCCTAAAAATTAAGTATTTCCAGATTCCTAGCTATATAAAGCAGGAAGCAGGAGCTAACAAAAATGTAAATTGTGACTTGCATGTTACTATTATATCAGTGTTGTGTGTTCCTGTTCCACATAATTATATTCAGACTTGGTCCTTTACAATAACTTGATAATGCTGTGTATATTTTCAATTTAACCTAACATATACGATCTATAAAAAATGACATTAAACTATTTTTTCTACTTTTGGGAAAATGATTAAGCAAACCTTACTTATATTAAAAGTACAGTTTACAGAATAACTCCCTTATGAGTTTGAATAAAAAAAAATATTTAGATATCTGCTGAAAGTTTCTTCCCATCATCTTGTCTTCACCTCACAGAACCTGTCTGTGCCCATAAAGCAGTATTGGATCCCGTATTTGGCAGTTTTGCAGAATATTTTAGCATTTTCTATAGAAATGAATCATTCTGAATGTATTTTTATTATATATTATGTATAGGTGAGCAACAGGTTACCAGGAAGTCTTCCTTTCATAATTTCCTGATTTCTGGATCTATTTCCGGATCTCTCTATTTCTTTTCTAAATGAAATATTATCAGACTAGTTGGTCCCCATATAGTTAGTTTGGCAGAACTTGGCATTTCACAAAAAATATTATTGATATAGACCTCGAGTCACTGATATATCCCGGCCTAAGGCGGCAGGTCCAATGGCGTGATGATCAAGTCCCCCAGTGTCCCACCACACAATTGGTGGGTTTTTAGTCCCTCTTGAAAACTCTGGCTCCACTTGCAGGTTGAATATAGGTACGCTACTTGTATTTATTGCCCAATAACTTGCAGAAAAAAACATAAAAACATTGGGTATTTCCAAACTCAGGACAGGTTTATTCATTAGCAAATCAGAAAAGGAGTTTTTTCTATTTTTCATAATTTTTTTTTTTAGATAATATGATCAAACAATGGTATCTAAAGAAAACCCTATATAACTTGTGTGGGGACACTAAATGAATGAGGAGACAATTACATCTAAACACGAGTACCGCAAAAGTGTTAAAACAGCCTCGGTCCCAAAGGGTAGAAAAAGTACAAAAACTGCCTTGTCCTTAAGGGGTTAAAGGTGTGCAGAACCTTTTATTGTACTGAAGATGCCTGCCTCCCATGACCATGGAGGGAGAGGTGACTGGGGGCACTGTCCTGGGTCGGACCTAAGACATCACCAATAGTAAATACAACACTGCATGGAGGGTCAACTCTCATGTTTCTTCATTGTTTCCTCCCTCCTACCCCTATCACAAAACAGGAGAATGGAAATTAACAATAATGTTAAAACAGACAATAATGAAAATTGACATATATTAAGATATACGTTTATACAAAAGAAGGATGGTCGTGCTCTTGCAAGTGCATCATCTATTAACATTACCAATGATATCATCGCTGTCATCATTACTTGTAAAATAAAATAAAAATTATAGATTGGAGAAGAAAAATATTAATTTCATAGCTAGAGGTATGAATTTGACAAGTAAAGCAAGTGTAAATTATATTGATGGGGTGAACTTAGTGACTGATAGGCAGCCATGACATTGATTACTTGCAGTGAATTAAGCTATTAGTTTAAGTATAAGGATGAAGAGGTGGGGCTCATGTGTTTTGTCAGGCCTAGGGCAGAATGTATGCTAAATACATCTGTATGTTGCCTAGGGACATATTTAAAGAAGAACTTCTGAACAATTCAGACGGAAAGTGAAATAAGGTCCGCTGTTTTCTTTTCAAATTGTTAGAGCTAAACACGGAGTAATATTTTCCATGATAATTTCATGTGAGCTTGGAAATTGAAGTTGAGACATAAGTGTCTCAGAAATTGGCTACATCACCCCCGTGAATGATTAATGCAGGAGGTATGTATCATAGTCTGAAGAAAACTACATATTTATTATATTTTGCGAGTCAAAATTGCATGTCGTTAGAGGGAATTCTTTTTCTCCTAACAATTGACCTTTAAAATTCCCATGATTAAATAAGAATTATGAAAACTAGGAGGTAAAAGGAGATCATTCCTTCTCTTGTGATTATATAGTGTATATAGTCTGTTTTACATTTACTGTTTGTAGGTATATAAAATCCAACTATATGAATTTGAGTCTATCAGCGAATAAAGATGTTGTAATGTCTGGAGTGTACTTAATGTATTTTGACTTCCATCCCTTACGTAAAAATATTTAGTTTAACAATACTGTACTTACTTATTGTTCAAGTTTCTTCATAAAGACTTTGAAGAAAGATTGTGTGTCAGTAATATTGACTAGTGCTAACAGAAGAGTTAAATAAACTCACATTGCTCAACTCTACTCACATACTACACTGCAAAGCAACTTTTACATTCATTAAAATTGATTTGTTGATGTGTGCTCGGTCATTTTACAGCTTACTTTTGAGTTGAATTTTCCCCAGCATAAGATGATCCCCAAGAACCCCCATAACTGAGGCATACAGTGTGTTTACCCTATTTCCACAACCAACGAGTGAGAGGGATGCTGACAGTGAAGGAACCAATTATTTGATCCGATTTTGTATGTTTGCCCACTGACAAAGACAGGATCAGTCTATAATTTTAATGGTAGGTTTATTTGAACAGTGTGGGACAGAACAACAACAAAAAAATCCAGAATAACGCATATCAAATAAATTATAAATTGATTTGCATTTTACTCAGTGAAATAAGTATTTGATCCCCTATAAATCAGCAAGATATCTGGCTCCCAGGTATCTTTTATACAGCTAACGAGCTAAGATTAGGAGCACTCTCTTAAAGGGAATGGTCCTAATCTCAGTTTGTTACCTGTATAGAAGACACTTGTCCACAGAAGCAATCAGATTCCAAACTCTCCACCATGGCAAAGAGGAAAGAGCTGTCCAACGATGTCAGGGACAAGATTGTAGATCTACACAAAGGTGGAATGGGCTACCATCACCAAGCAGCTTGGTGAGAAGGTGACAACAATCTAGATTACCACAGGAAATTAGGTCAAATACATGGATCAGAAACAAATAAATCTTACAGGACTACTCTGTGCATATTTAAGAATGATGGGGGAAGAAATGATAATAGTTCACCCTCTCCTGGGGATCCCCATTTCAATTGTTTTTTCAACTGGCATTTACTCCACTGCCCTATAGGTGAGCATATGCAAGGTGGGTGAGGTTTTTTTGTGTACGCCAAGTTGTACTTATGTTTAATTACTACATTTAGACCTAACTGTGTCCCAACATTTATCCTAACTTCAAATGCACTTGAGATCATTTTGTCTTCTAACCAATCTACCATCCTACCAATGCCTATATACTTCTGGATACAGTACTTCAGAACTGTACTCTAGTTGCGGTCTGGCCAGAGATCTTTAAAGTGGCATACAGCCTCCTTCTTCTTGCTAGTAATACCTTGATCTATACAACCCAACACCATGTGTTCAGAAATCCTAAATCATTACACATTTTCCACAAGAAAAAGAAAAGATTGGATAATTTAGTGTAATTAGCACTTCCTGCACAACCACTGGGAGAACCTTGAGGCCATGACATTACATGTCATGAATGTGTAACCCCTAATAGAAGCTTTACAGTGTCTGCTTGGGGAACACGTGTAAAAATGATGACATCTCCTTCAACCATCTCCTGAATGCAACTTAAAAAATACGTAAATATGACCAATCACTTTGTTATCAACTGGACAATCCCAAAGCAGGATATTGTACAAAAAGAGGAAAAATACCCAGTAGGTGTCCTAAGTGCTAAGCACTAGTGAAGGTCTAGAGGAGTAACACATATTAACATATTTTATTCTAAATATGTATTCAATATATTGTCACTGGAAGACTGGAAAAGGGACATTCAAGATTGTTGTAAAGTTCTGGAAAGTTATAACACTGTAATGCTAACCATATAGAAAAAGAGCTTCATTAAACAGCAGTAATTTTGGAACTGTTGACGTTCAACCGGCCACACACAAAATCTACTACAATAGTCCCATTTATAGTATGCAATGTATTGTTTAAACACATCTTTATTTTGTATGTTCCCTTGACACTTGTCACTCCAATTCTCCCTTCTTCCCATCTCAAAGTCATTCAAAACACTACATAACTCTATATTTTATACGTTTGTATCGTGAACTGGAAGGAGGAAAATCGAACTGACTGTATCACACCCCGTGAATGGTTCAGTGATTGTGTAACTGTCAGAACAAAGGGGGAACTGTACTCAGGAAGTCAAAGTAATAGAAAACAGTCCTGTGGTGATGCTGATATTCTTGACATACAGGAGCTAGGTACTTGCCACGTCTTTGTCAAAAAGAAGTGTATGAAAGCTTTTGCTCTCTTTCATACTTTTTGATGGATCCTCAAGACTCTCAGTGGTGCAACTATTCAAAATATCCTTCTTTATGTAATCAATCAGTGACAGGGATGTTTTGTTATTCACATATTTTAAAGAAAGAAGCTTTTTGTCCAAATATGAGTTTTTCAAAAACCATACCATTCTGAGGTCGTGAATATTGACTTTTAGACAAGTCATTTTCAGAGAGTACAATGAAGCAAGCAACATGCTTTTTTAAAAAAATTCCTAATGGTTCTATAAAATAATTTTAGTATATGCCGGTTTGTTTTATGTGATGGGAGTTTTTTTTCTATAGTTTTCTTTGATGCTTTAGCAGCTTTTCTTTCTTCTCTTTGCTTCACTGGTTTCTTGGTACATAGCCATAGTGTCACAGAAATACTATTTGCAAATTGCCTGCTCACAACACCTGCTGGATCTTGGACCGGAGAGACGTATCAGCCTTAGTCACTGCCCTATCTAGAGAGTATGATCTGTTACATAGCTATTCAATACTCTCTGAACTTCTGCATGCGTATCCAGCCATTCTGTACTCTTGATCATGGGTGTTGGCTGATGCTGACACAGACTTCCAGAGCTAAAAAAAGCTAACTAAATTCTTTTGATATCCTCATTGCAATGGGGCACAGTCATGCTGGAATAGAAAAGGGCCTTTCCCAAACTGTTCCCACAAAGTTAGAAGCATAGTATTGTCCAAAATGTCTTGGTATGCCCCTTTCTTCATCCCAAGACATTTTGGACAATGCGATGCTTCCAAATGTGTGGGAACAGTTTGGGGGAGGCCCTTTTCAATTTCAGCATGACTGTAACCCCATGCACAAGGTCCATAAAGACATGGTTGGATGAGGTTGGTGTGAAAGAACTTGATTGGCCTACAGACCTCATCCTTAACCTCATCGAACACCTTTGGGATGACCAGGAATGGAAATTGCGACCCAGGCTTCCTTGTCCATCATCTGTGCCTGACCTCACAAGTGCTGTACTGGATGAATGGGAAAAAATGAAATGTTGAAGAAAGCCTTTCTAGAAGAGTGGAAGCTGTTACAGCTGCAAAGGGGGTACCAACTAGTTAATAATGTCTATGTATTTAGAATGCAGTATCATAAAAGTCCCAGTTGGTGTGTTTGGTCTCCCAATACTTTTGTCCATATGGTGTCCATGTAGGCAGACCACCCATTTCTCTTTAAGAGCGTTCTTCCACTTGGACAAAAGTCAACTGCACTGTTAAATTAAATTTTTCAGTTTCTATGGCAACAATGTATCAACGCATGCTTTTGTGTGACATAACAAGGCTCGTTTCTGTGTTTGGCCAACTGTAGAAGTAATGACATATCTAAGGTTGTATTTAGCTACAAAGATGTTACATTCAGTAGAGTACATTTAACTAAACTAGTAAGAAAACCTAGTCAAGGAGTCAGTCAGCATCCCAGATTGATAGTTATGCGTGCTAAAAGATGCATCAACCATGCACCCGACAGTGGCAAGAATGTGAACATCAGCCTATGTAGGGGAAATTTAATGATAAACATACTGAAACAAGACACGGGAGATTACATAGTGAGCTAAAGAAATTAAAAGCTGCTCCTCCATAATATCAAACAGTGCATGCGGCAGTGGAGACTCCAAACCACAACAAAACATCTAACGAATGAAACCACAGCAGCACAATCTTGATAGCAGCATACATTTATTAATGTAACATGTTTTCAGAGAGACAGACCGGGAGGCTTTTAATTGCGTTTCAGCATTTAATTATAAGTGTTAGACCACACACAACAAACAGATAAAAACCAGGTGAAAGGAAATAACAAAAAAATATACTTATACCAAAATTTATTTTACTACACAAATATAAATAATTATATCATGATGGAATAACAAGTCTGCAATGGGTCATCAATATTCTATACTATATGTTCTTGATAAGGGTTAGGTTCCCTGAAGACAAAGGACCCTTCCTAGAAGCACTCGGAGGAGAAAAATCTTTAAGGAAATAATAGAAGAAGAAATGGAGTGTAAAAAAAAATCCTCTAAGATTACAATACCTATTGCATTCTTTTAAAAATAACTCTATTGCCTGTAATTCATTACCATAAGGAACAAAAAAATCTAAAGTGTGGAATATGTGGGCCGCCAAATAATAGAAGAAATGTCCTTTGTATATATCTTTAAAATATAAAATATAAAAGCAGTTTACTGTACATAACAATCTACAAACTCTGGGAGCCAGTCACTTAAACTACCAATATCTGTCACAAAAGGGTGTCCTGGAGGATTCAAACAGTTATGAATTTTTGAAAAAAATAAAAAGGTATTAAAAGGATCAAATCTATTCATATATTTTGCCTCTCTCTCATTCAAAATGCAGCAAATCCCTAAACAGCAATTGAAAAAGATGTAGTGGGTTTCTGTATTTAGTTTGTATTTTTATCTTATAATTGTCAGTTAGTCTCTTGTAAATAGTAGGAATTCTAATAAAACAACATCAGCAGAAGCACTCTACATCGGGAGCTTCATGAAATTTCCATGTCTGAGCAGCTACACACAAGCCAAAGATTACTATGAGCGATGTGCAATGTGGTGTAAAGCACACTGCCACGGGACTCTGTAGCGGTGGAAACGTTCTCTGGAGCGATGAATCATGCTTTAGTATCTAAAAGCCTGATGGGCGAATCTGAACAGTTCCCACGAAAACACTACCTACTGGAACAGTTTGGTGGAGAAGGGATAATAGCCTGGGGCTGTCTTTCAGGGTTTAGGCTAGGTCCCTGAGTTCCAGTGAGGGGTACAGTTAATTGGACAGTATACAAAAGGCATTTTATACAATTGTATGCTTCCAACTGTGTGGCCGCTCGGAGATGACCTTTTCCTGTTGCAGCATGCGCAAAGCAAGGTTCATAAAGACATAATTTAATGGGTTTGCTGGTGAAGAACTTGAGTGGCTTGCACAAAGCCAGAACACTTTTGAGATGTACTAAAATGCGAATTGCAAACCAGCCCTTCTCATCCAACATCAGTGCCTGACCACACAAATGTTCTTTTTGGCTGAATTGGGACAGATTTTTGTAGGAAGCCTTCCCATAACAAAGGGGGAGCCCATGGGAATCAGAAGTCCAACAAACTCTGGACAATATGGACACTCATTTTAAAATTTTACAGCAAAGAGGCTGCTCTTGAATACCGGTGAATAGCTGCTTGAATACCGGCGAATTGGCCTACAATATCCCATCAAGTAATTATTTTCACAAGGATTGTTATTAGAACGATCTGGGGCTACCATGTGGAAGTTGTTGCAATACACATTTTGTGACTATTAAATGTTTCATGTTCTGAGTCTCCCCACCAAAGGATAACCTATGATGAAAGCTGCTCTGTACAAGAGAATGGGTTCAACGAGTTTCCATGCTGCAATAGCTTTCTGTCTAATAAGGAAAAAGAAGGGACAGCATGTGTGTCTATACCTAAGGGATTTCTAGAGTTCACTTTACTATTTTCTCACTGTATTTTCTATAACATTGACAATGTTTCTGGTTAATTGCTGTCAAAATACATATGTGAACATTCATGAATATTTAAGTATTCCAGGAACATTCAATACAGAATATGCATAAAACGTAAATTGCAGCAACATTACAATAACAACGTTGATATAGCCACTAAAGGGACATTCACTCAAAAGTTTTAAAGCACATGTTTTTATGGCTGGGAATTTTGGAGCTAATAAATGCTTTTAAACTATCAGCTAGCATCTAAATAGCATGAAGGTTAAGAGATGGCACCTACTAAGTACATGGGGCAGACTCCAATGGTGTAATAGGGGGACCAGCTGACTGCTCCCCAAGTCTAAGGGGTTTAGGTCCTGACATCTCTTTTTGCCTGCTTCTTCCTTCTCGTGCATAGCTAGGGCCTCATGTCCACAGGCTTATATTGGCCTAGGCCAGCTAGGCAAAACTGGAGGCATCTCTGTATCTTGAGCTTCCACTATGTGCCTTTCTGAGACAGAGCGCCTGGGTATGATGTAGAGTTTATAATCAATAGAATTTCAAGAAATACATATAAATTATTTTAACAGCTCTCTATGTATCACGTTTACTTTGTAATTATTCTTCTTATTTATTTTATTTATATAGCGTCATCATATTCCACACCTCTGTGCTATGGGTAAACAGCACAAAACAAGTAATATATAACATAACAAAAAACTAAAAAAGGTACAACATAACAATGACAGGTGACAATAAAATATATAACATAAATCATTGAAGAACTGCATAAGCTAAGCAGAGGAACCCTTGTATTGGATGATTATACTGGGAAAGGTTTGCAGACTTGGGAACCCAGTAATGATGTCACCAGCAAATCAATTGCTATGACAGCTGAGCTCAGCATAGGTGGTCACTTTCACAGACCCCTTCGTATTTCCAGTAAGTGAACAAATCAGTGGTTTGACAGCATGAATATTTCATTCCCCATGTGAGTTAGATAGGATTAATTGTTTGTGATTTACTAAACAAAGGAAGAACATTTAGAGATTACTTAAACCCCTGCAGTGAGAGATTACCGGACTCGGAGGAAATGCATAACTATAAACACAAGTCTCTATAAGATCTGTTTTACTTTAGCAACATTAGAAAGCGCTGCATTAAACAGTACTGATAATTACTTAAATGTAATGCCATACAACAACTGTGTATGTTATAGTAATGATGTAGCCCTGCATATTCTTTAAGTTTTAACATTTCTAAGTATGAGATGATTGGTGAAGATGATACTGTCTTTGCTGAATAACATTACATCGCAAGCTTTCAAGACTACTTAACTCTCATCTTAAGGCATGTTATACTAAATACTAGACTTGCCCATTTGGATTCTCAATTTCAGCAATTCATAGAAATCCCCAAAAATCAGGAGGGACCTCCAATTAAACTCGAAATGAAAACAAAGCTAAAAGTGCAGAATTTGTATTTCATTGGTGTTTTCACACACTCTCTCATTCACACACTCTAACTGTCAGGACACAGTCCAGGGAGTCAAGGAGGAGCCCGAGAGCAGGGGCTTTGTCTGTATCTCATGATCAGGGGCGTAACTAGAAACCTCAGGGCCCCGGTGCGAGAACCTGTTAAGGGCCCCCCATCCCCAACCCATGTCTCACTATCAACCCTCTCCCTACCCTTCTTCCCACTATCTACCCTCTCCCTACCGCCTTCTCACTATCTACCCTCTCCCTACCCCCTTCTCACTATTTACTCTCTCCCTACCCCCTCTATCTACCCTCTCCCTACACCCCTTCTCACGATCTACCCTCCCTCCCTACTCCCATCTCACGATCTACCCTCCCCTCCCTACCCATGATCTACCCTCTACTCCCTACCCCCCTCTGACCCCTCTCCTCCCCCTACCCCTTCTCACAACTACCCCTCCCTACCCCCCTTTGTAGGTCACTTACCGTGCAGTCCCGTGGTGGGGGCGCGAGGCCTCTGTCTCGCTGTGCACGGCTTCACTGCTGAGCGCCGGCATATGACGTCAGCGTGAAGCGCCGGCACCCGAGACAGATGCCTCACTCTCCCGCCACTGCAGTCGGGGCAGCGCTGAGGCAGCAGCAACAGCGGCGGGGAGCAGAGGAGCCCTGGAGTTCTGCCAGTCAGGGGGGCCCAAGAGGTAAGGAGCGGTCGTTTTCCCCTTGGGTCCCCCTGACTGGCAGAACTCCAGGGCCTGGTCGCAGTCGCAACCCCTGCAACCCCGTAGTTCCGCCACTGCTCATGATGATACCGATACTGGACGGGAAGGCAAATAGAAAACAAGCAAGGCTGGATATGTAAACATTGGATATGCAAATATTGGGGTATGCTGGCAGATCAGGTAAATGCAAACAGAACTGGTTTTCACAGAGGAGAGGGTCTGGATACGATCTTCTACACAGGTCTTGGAACAGATATGGAATGGATCTTGGAGCATTTAGAGTACAGGCTTCAGAACGGATAGGGAACTTGGCACAGGCAGAGTGCATAGAGCTAGGAAAATCCACAGACATGGAGCTGTGGCTGGATAGCCCACACAGACAGGGACTCAGCTGGAGCTCACTGGCAGGAACATGGCTAAAGCCCTATGGCAGGGTAGGAAGACGATTAAAGTCCGCTGGCAGGGCAAGAGACAAGAACACAGCTGAAGCCTTCTGACAGCTGGATCAGTGCCAGAAGATCGCAAGCAGCAGACCAAATCAAGAGCAGAGGCCGAAAAAAACTGGGTCATAACAGCTTGGATGAGAACAGGACACAGGAACCAAATGCAGAGCTGCATGCATCACAATGCAGAGGGCCAAACTGAAGGGCAGAGCAGGTATATGAGGGCAGGAATACTCCCAGGTACTGTGGCTCAGCTGTCCATAAGATTAGTAGCATGGGTGTTCCTGAGAGGGAAGGCTGGCCACTGATGTCTGCAGGCACGGATGACAGTATGTATACAATAGACAGGATCCCAACAGGTGGGGAGGAACCCTGGCACTCACACACTCATTAAGTCTCTCGGAATGTCTCCGCTGTTGCTTCCGGGTCCCTGTCTTTGTGCCATGTAGTTCTGCGTCTTATCGCTTCTGGAGGAAGAGCTTCTGGACACAAGCTCTTCCCGATAAAGGAACAGGGGATAGGGTGAGAGTGTAAAAGAGCATGAGGGAGTGAATGCGTGTAAAACACAACTAATTCTGTAAACACCCCCCTTCCCAATTTTCATCCAAAATTGTCTCAAAATAATGGATCAAAAACAAAACTAGAAATGTGTCCAAATCATTTTTGGTCCATTTGCACAAGTCTACTAAATACTGCATAGGAAGAATTTATTTTAATCCACTATATCTATTGTGTAAACTGCATTTGGCTTTATTTGTTAATTGTGCAAGGATTTATTTAACATAAAAATGAACGCTGTGTAATCTAAGCCGAGAATTCATTGCACCAAGAAAGGTTTGCTGACTTGATCACCTAGTAGTGATGTCACCAGCACTAAATATCTTTGAGCTGAGCTCAACAGAGATGATTATTTTCACAGACTCTTATGTGCCTAGTGAATGAACCAGTCTGTGATTTCAACTATCCAAATAGTATATTCTCCGCGCGGGCGCGAGGGGATTCATCGTTTGGAAGTTGCTAAACAAAAAGTGATCATTTGGAGGCAATGAAAAATGATGTTATTTAAAATTCTTTTGAACCCAAACATAAGACCTGGACAACATTAGAACTACATAACGAAGTACGGTATTAAAAAAAAGTACTTCCATAAAGGAATTGAAAAAAGTGTGCTCTGTAATGTTTGCACAGCAGAAGCTCATCACAGCCATGTACTGCGAACCATATAACTAAAAATATGTGGAATTAGATTCCTATTTTAGTATGCACTTTCCTTATTTCTTTCATTGCCTATGTACACATAACGTAGCAACTGTGTGTGGCATTTAATGATGTAGCTCCACGTGTTCTTTTGGTTTTAAAAGTATACTTTTTTCTAAGTACAACATAGAAAATGAAATGAACTCAATTAGGTTGACGTGCATGTAAAACGTGTATCCAACATAATACACATAGCATTATTTCTAAAGCAACGCAGTGACATCCTTGAGATTTAGAAGCGAGCACTGAAGGAGGACTGAAACTTTTGTTTTCTTTATTCCATATATATAGACCTCTAAACGGCTATAAATGGGCTATTTCTTTTTTTTTTTAATATAGAAAATATACTAAAGTAACTAGATAATACTTAACATAATACATAAACATAAACAATAATAATGTTAATACTGGCCTACACTGCCCATTTCCACCTCTCGTGTCCTCATCCTTTCAATGTTACTCTTTTCAATTTAGTGCTCCCTGGGGTGGGATTATTGTACATTAAAGAACATCATACACTGGATTTCACACATGTCCTGGGCTATGAAGAGCTTCAAGTCAGCAGGAGGTACAGCAACATAAACCTTACCCTGAAACCATTCTCAAAAACAGCAGTGGCATGCGATCGGCTATTTCTTCGTAGGTTTTAAACGCTCAGTATTCACAAACACATCTCGGAGACAGTATTGGGATAAAATACGTAATGCCACATATCTCATGAACAGAAAATGAGCTCCTTTAAAATGAAAGTTTGCGTTGAAACTATAAAGTACAGTAGAGCAATGGATATTAAAAGTAAGAGTTAAAATACTAAACTCACAGATTTACCTTAAAAGAAACAAATTCAGAATGGGAACTACTGCTAAGTAAACAAGTGTGATGTACGTTACATACATCCTGCAGTTACTCTGCTACTCAATGCACTGCAGGGATAATTACCACTTAACTATGCTGTGATTTACTAATTAATATATCTCAATCACAGTTTGACTCAATTCTGTAACTGCCAAATGTTTACTGAAATGTAACAGTTTTGTAACGGTATATAACGAGAAGTGCATTAGATGACATTTCTTTGCTTTTATTCTAATTTTTACATTCTTTTCATTTAACAGGCCTTAAAATATATGTATAAGATGTTTTAACAACGCTTTTATCACTCTCATAATCCCCCCAAATTCTTTTCACACTGGCTAAACTAATCCATGACCGCCTGAAACTGCTGTGACCCATACCGTATCAGTCCTTTCCATTCAACTGCTGCCTGTGTCTTATTTAGATGTTTTGTGGACAGTATTGCTTTTGACTTGATTAAAGGAGGTTGATGGTCTGAAAGGTCATTCTTAAAATGGAATGTTGGTCCAATAAAAAGGTATGATTTTATATTGTAGTATAGTGTTGTACAAATATTTGCTGCCATCTAGTGGCGGTTAAATGACATTACTGAAAGACTTTTTTAAAAGTACAGACTTCATGCATAAAGTCTGTAGATTCACATATAGAGCAAATTGTTTTTACACACATTTTTAGTTAACTACCATCGCTCTTAATAAACCCACTAAATGAACATTGACAATTTAACGAACATTCACGGAAAAACAAGGACTGTTAAAATGCCTTCCACGTCACGGGGTTAAATGAGCTTAGAAAAAAAAAATTTTTCACTAAGCCGGTGTTTTCAGTAACATTTGAACTGAATTCTGAAGCGCACAGACAGCCAGTGAACAAACTGACAGAGGGGAGAGGTGTTAGTAAAGAGATGAGTGAGTAAGAGTGAGTCTGGCAGCAACATTCAGGGTGGATTGTAGCGGGGTGAGACCAGCAGGACACGGCTACAGTAGGCAAGGGGGCGGATAATGAGGGAATCTTATGTTATCAAGCGCAAAATCTATGCAATATTTTTACAGATAGATTGGATGTGGGGGTGAATAAAAGAGACAAGGGTGACACGAAGGCTATGTCATATACCACTATGGTAATGTACCACTGAGGCTTATCAGCTAAAAGTCACATTTTGTTTAACCTCCTTTGTGTTAGACTGATTTTTTCTGTGCGTGGGGAACACTACTGAATCTAATGCACCTTTGAAGAGGAACAAAAAAACTCTGAAGGTATCACTTTGCCATCATATGCATTAAAGTGCATAGGATGGCTGGGGTGTCCAGAAGATAAGCTAAAGTACATATAATTGTTCATTGCAAAAGTGTATTTATGTAAACAGAATGCAACATGTAAGGTTTTCCTTTGGGGTGTTAAGTTGCAGCCCATATTGGACTAATTTTGGTAAAGTTTGAGCAGGCTTGTTTTGTTTCTAAGAAAACTAGCCACGTATCCATAGATACCACATTGTAAATCTTAAAAGAAAGTTTCCTTTCTGTTAAGATTCCTCTGGAAATTTGGATAATGAAGAAAAACAGCCAGTGGCGTCGCTACAGGGGGGCAAGGGGGGGCAATTGCCCCCCCTAGGTTAATCCTTGCCCCCCCTGTTGCCCCCCTGCCAAATTTGGAATAAAGTCGCAATGCGACTTTAAATCCCGTTTTTTTTTTAATTATTATTTTTTTTTAAATTTGGAGGAGAGAGAGGGTGCAGCCCGCGTAAGATCGGCAGCCAAGGCAACCGATCTTACGCGGGCCGCACCTCGAGCCCTGCTACTTACCTGTGGGAGGGTCTTCTGCACTGCATAGAGGAAGCGGAAGCCAGAAGAGAAGGCAGAGGGAGGCCACGCCCCCTGCTGAGGTCTGTGAGCGGCATCGAGGAGCTGCAGTGCAGGTAAGGGGGTGGGGAGGGTGTTTGAATGAGTTTGTATGAGTGTAAGTGCTGGAGCCTAGGCATGATGGGACTGTGATTGCTGCTAGCAATCACACTCCTATCATGCCAAGTCAGCCAGTACATGCTGGGGGGCAGCTAGCTAGGTTTCACCATGTACTGGCTGACTTGGCATGATAGGAGTGTGATTGCTAACAGCAAGCACAGTCCCATCATGCCTAGGTTCCAGCATTTACTGGTTGGATGTGTAAGTGCTGGAACCTAGGCATGATGGGAGTTTGATTGCTGTTAGCAATCACACTCCTATCATGCCAAGTCAGCCAGTACATGCTGGGGGGCAGCTAGCTAGGTTTCAGCATGTAGTGGCTGACTTGGCATGATAGGAGTGTGATTGCTAACAGCAATCACAGTCTCATCATGCCTAGGTTCCAGCATTTACTGGTTGGATGTGTTAGTGCTGGAACCTAGGCATGATGGGAGTTTGATTGCTGTTAGCAATCACACTCCTATCATGCCAAGTCAGCCAGTACATGCTGAAACCTGGCTAGCTGCCCCCTTTATGTATTGATGCTGCCAGC
>VKOC01023934.1:0-10350 GCA_009364415.1 Spea multiplicata
ACATATACATATACATATATACACTACCCTTACACACATATATATTTTCAACAGGTATTAACTTACTTTACAGGACTGTAATAGTGACTTAAAAATAAAACAACATAACTCAGCACCACATGGCAAGGGTTTGATCTAACTACAGGATCTTTTTCAATCCAACACAAAGATTGTTGTAATATAGACTTTGATTCTTACATAATTAGGGATCGGGGCCCTACACACTTTACTGGCACCTTCCAGTGGTGGCGGCTAACACAGAGGAGCAACTCTGTATCAAACCTTAATCCCTGCAGGTTTTTTCCTAAAGAACATAGCTGCAGCCCATGGGGAAGGTTCTTCCAATGCATTCAAGTTCGGAAATTATTTCTAAAAAAACAGTGCATGGGGCATACCCATTCCCCAAAAGACAATGTCACATTCTTGCCAAGGAAGAATAACAACTGCCCCAATGTCTGCAGTGGTTGCAGATCTTTACACTGTTTATGGCACTCTCCAAAGATCCTGTCCATTTGGCAAGAGGATTTAAAATGCATAATAATTGTTACAGTATGGACAATTCCCTTAACCTTTGTGGTAGCCATTTTGGAGGAAAATCTAAAAATATTATAGATAAAAATTATTCTGAAACAATAGATTGAGCCATGTAGCACAGATCATTGGCCTCAAAAATATTTAATTACCTGTCTGTAATATTAGTGAAGTTAAAAAAATAGTTATAAATATTGTTAATTTAACCCCTTAAAGATATAGCCGTTTATTTTTTGTACCCATCGTGACAATGGCTGTTTCTAACATTTCTGCTGTGCTCATATTTAGCTGTAATTTTCTTCTTATTATTGTCACATAAAAAACATTAGGGTTTTTATATAAAAAAGGAAAGGTTTTCTTTAGATATTTTGCTTAACTAATTTACTAAACAAAAAGACCTTTTATTTGAAAAATATTCTACTCATCTATGACTTTACAATTAAGTTAGAAATGCCCCCCCCCCAAGTTATAGGGCAATAAGTACAAGCACCATATTACATAGACACACATGGCACATCATTTCATTAAACAAGCTTTGAAAGTCTTTTGGGATTTGGGACTTCTTTGAATCCGGTCTACTCAATGTACCCTCATCAAACCATATATGTCTGAAAACTAGACACCTCAGGTTATTTCAAATGCTTGTATTTTAACTCTTCCCATTCACCATTTCTGCCACAATCCTTTGTCAAACCTTGTGGCAGTAGTTTGTTTTACCCCAGACACATTGTGCTTTAAGTATGAATTCACAGCTCCTGGTATAGGTCACTGTCAAACTCCCGAGTACAGAGATACCACCCATGCAAGGGTACGTCAGTTGTTTGGGGGCTAAAAGTCTGCACCCACCTCCCATTTGGACATCTTTGAACCCAGCCAATTTCATTTACCCCAATGAATCATGCATTTTTGAAAACTAGACACCTCATGAGTATTTCAAAAGCCAGGATTTTTATGAAGATATAGCGCTAATTTTAGGACTTGCTCAAAAGATACTTTTATATATTATTTAATATACATTTTGTTTAAGCTTGATGTTTCCACATTTGTTTTTATTATTTAATTTTACTAATCACATTGGGCTCTATTGACTTGCAGCAATTGTATTAAACCTGCATGGGGAGCTCAGAGTTCTGAAAAACAGTGTCCCTCCATCTTTCGAGTGGCAAAATCTCTCGCTGTGGCACCCTGGGGTGGGTTTTCGGTGTTGCTTAACCCTTTCAAGCCCGGGACGTACCTGGTACTTCCGGGTCACCGGTCACCGGCAGACCGGGACGTACCAGGTACGTCACTGCTTTTACGCGATCCAGCGTCGCTTTGAGCGCTGGGATCGCGAGGGGCGGCTGCTACTGACCGCTGGGTGTTCCCAGCGATCAGTAGCAGCCACCCCCCCCTCAATTCCGTGCACGTGATCACTTTTCAGCGAATCACGATCACGGAATTTAAATATTTAAAAAAATACTGCGGTCTTCAAGTGAAGACGCAGTATGCAAACGGTGGTCTGGAAGGGGTTAATGCCTCGATACTGACGTATTACACCGTTTAAGCTTAGGAGGCGATTGTCGATTGCCTCTTAACTTCTTTTACAGCAGATGGCCAGTGTCATATTTAACATGGCACACACTAACGCTTCAGGGAGGGATCAGAAGGGGCCCCTGATGCCGTTTTTGTTGTTGCTGAATGTCTCGGCATCAAGGCATTCTAGCAACAACGGTTGGAATAAGAAAACAATGATCTTTGATTGCTAGCTGTGGATGAGATCGGTTTCATAGGACTACAAAACATTTTGTTTTGTTAGAGATTTGTATATTTTTTTAGTCTCTGGTTTATTTGTCATTTTTATCAAAGCCATCCCTTAAGTTACACTAAGGGTCTTTAAATGTGAAATTTGAAATTGCAATTTAGGGATTCTCCTATATTTACATCGTTGACTACTTTTATTGTGCCAGGTTTTTATCTTTCTATTTGTGCTGTTGAGCCTCAGTGGATACCTTTTTGTGGTTTATTTTAAGTTGATTATTATTCATACTGCGGTGGTTTATTTAGAAGGGGCAATCAGTGGCACACTGAAAACACACAAGTAGAGGTGTCCCTGGTAAAATACGCAAGTACCCTAATAAAGGTCAACAAACAATTTCGTCAAACCCAAGCTGAAATATTCACCCGAATAATTATGCACGATCCAGGCAACACAGGGCGTGGCCAGATATACTCAGCAGTGAACAAGCTAGCCTGATAAAATAAGGTCGTTTGTTAATGATTACACTTGATGAATCACTGGAGCGATAAGACGTTCCTTAGTAAAACAAGATACATTTTGCAGCATTGCACTTCTAATTATAAACCTAATACTTTTCACACTTAATAAAATAACGTGTCAAAATATTTTCACACACACCCCCCTCCCAAAAAAAAAAAAAAAAAGTTGACACGAACACAAGCAAAAATATCAAAATACAACGGTTAATCCCATATTACGTCGCAAGCGATTTTCAGCTCGGGTATTAACGTAGGGACACTCAATGCTTGTTTTCGCAATTACTCAATGAAAACTCACTGCTTTACCTAAGTGGTAATACTGTTAATTAAAGTTGCTCAAAAGCTTTGTAGAGTACCCTTCCCTCGGGCATTATACAAAATACATCAGTGCGACTTACATACGTAACTGTCGACAAACCCGTACAACCATTGTACGAGCACTGCGATAATACCTTTAGTAAAATAACCGCCTTCCACACTAGCAAAATGAATACATGCCGATTTGCATCAGTAGTTCAGATGTTTGAAAGTACTTACGAAAATAGGTTTTATGCGATCACAACACACTCTTCGCCTTCACTACGCTGGCCACGAAAGCGGTATCTGCTTGGCAGGCTTCGACGTCACAATCTCTCGAGATACCGGTCACCTGATTTTGTTGCTAAGGCGTCAATATAAGGGTTGCAACCGTTTCGTTACATTAACGTTGCATCTATTAGGCTGTAACGTTGATTATAATAATATAACCAGTAAGATCAGCTGTTTGGACGAATGATGTTCATTTAGCGAACGGTTAGGTCCCGTGATGATGAATGTATGCTGCGAATCAAACCTATCGTGCTCGTTCTACGGGAATATATAAAAGAGAATGTACTTACAAACTGTGGTAAAGCGTAATTCACTAAGCTCCTGTATAGCTAATTGCTAATCTACTCTGAAGTATATGTCATTTGGAAGCTAAAGAAGTGCTCTGATAGTTTTGACATAGGTGTTTTATATATCATATAAGCACTGAATCACTTATACACAAACTGTCACATACACATATAATGCATTTAAATTATATATATATATATATATATATATATATATCACACTGATTCACATATACACATTGTCACATAAAATACATTTTATAATGATGCAAATCTCTCGTTCCACCACATCACAAAGGTGCTTTATTGGATTGAGATCTGGTGGCCTTTGGAGTACAGTGAACTCATTGTCATGTTCAAGAAACCAGTTTGACATGATGTGAGCTTTGTGACATGGCGCATTATCCTGCTGGAAGTAGCTTTCACAAGATGTGTACGCTGTGGTCATAAAGGGATGGACATGGTCAGCAACAATATTCAGGTAGGCTGTCATGTATAAACAATGCTCAATTGGTACTAAGGGGCCCAAAGTGTGCCAAGAAAATGTCCCCCACATCATTACACCACCAGCCCGAACCGTTGACACTAGGCATGATGGATCCATGCTTTCATGTTGTTTATGCAAAAGTCTGACCCTGCCATCTGAATGTCGCAGCTGGAAGCAAGACTCATCACACCAGGCAACGTTCTTCCAGTCTTTCATTGTCCAATTTTGGTGAGCCTGTGCGAACTGTAGTCTCAGTTTCCTGTTCTTAGCTGACAGGAGTGGCACCCGGTGTGGTCTTCTGCTGCTGTAGCCCATGTGCTTCAAGATTCGACGTGTTGTGTGTTCAGAGATGGTATTCTGTATACCTTGGTTGGAACAAGTGCTTATTTGAGTTACTGTTGCCTTTCTGTAATCTTGAACCAGTCTGCCCAGTCTCCTCTGACATCAACAAGGCATTTTCGTCCACACAACTGCCATTCACTGGATATTTTCTCTTTTTGCGGACCATTCTCTGTAAACCTTAGAGATGGTTGTGCGTGAAAATCCCAGTAGATCAGCAGTTTCTGAAATACTCAGACCAGCCCGCCTGGAACTAACAATCATTCCATTTTAATGGTAGGTTTATTTGAACAGTGACCGCTGTGGCGTTGCAGGATATCAATCCTTCACGGCATAGAGTGTTACCGATTGTTTTCTTATGATCCCAGTTGCCTTGAGATCATTGACAACATCCTCCGTGTAGTTCTGGGCTGATTCCTTACCGTTCTCATGATCATTGAAAATATAATAAATCAAATGTATAAATATAATATAAATATAATAAATCAAATGTATACTCCTCTTCCTAGTATATTCCCACAGTTGCAACCCTCTGTGTGTACGTGGAATTATTTTGTATGTACTCTATTTATGAAGATACCATCCCATTTTGTTTCCTCCTTTCACTCAGATCACTAAGAATTGAGATACACAAAAAGAAAGGTTGGAATGCAGCACTCAGCAGTGAAATGGTGCACGAGCCAGGGTACCACCAAGTCCCTCAATGAATCCAAAATAAAGAAGTAGAGGCTCAGCACTCAAGTGATAAGGTGAGTTTATTTCACACAGGCAACGTTTCGACGCACAGGTCTTTCTCAAGCTTAAATCCGGTTCCCTATTAAGTCCATTTGGAAATAATGTATCCAATTCATAAATCCACCATGCTTCACGTTGTTTTAGAATATTAACTCGATCACCCCATCTTTTAGGTCTAGATACCTGTTCAATAACACGAAATTAGGGAACTGGATTTAATGCCATTCTTGTGAACCCATGGCCATACTATCCTGAATACACCCGATCTTGACTGATCTTGGGAGCTAAGCAAGGCTGGGCCTGGTTAGTATGTGGATGGGAGGCTACTTGGAAATACCAAGTGTCATAGGCTGTTAACTTGTGTGAAAGCCTTGCCCTAATATGAGACATTTAGGATGATTGGAAATTAAATTATTTTTGAAATATATATTATTAGATAATGATATCCTTAACTTACACATTATCCTTTATCTTTTTTAGATTCTCTTTATTTTAGCTCGGCTGATGGTTTTTCCGGGACGTAGCTGGCCCTGTAGGTTTATTCAATGCCTTATTGTAAATTTTGAGATCATAATATTTGTGCCGCTGCGCTGACAGACCGATCTTTAATATTGTATATTATCATATTACAGTAATATCTTCAGATCATATAGTGTCTGTATTTGTAGTACAGTGTTGATTTTAAACTTGTGTACACTTTTATATAATAGATATACTACATATATATATATATATCTATCACTTCACTCTCATATTTATTCAGATTTTTAATATAATGTTATTTATATATACACATTGACTGGCTATCTTTGCACTGTCACTTTATATATAGACTGGTCAGTTTGCACTGTCACTTTAAATTGTTATGTAGGATCGGGTGTGTCCGATCCCTTAATCACTTGTTGCATAAATACTTGAGTGTGTGCACTAATGTTTCTAAGGCTTGAGAAAGACCTGTGCGTTGAAACGTTGCCTGTGTGAAATAAACTCACCTTATCACTTGAGTGCTGAGCCTCTACTTCTTTATTAAGAATTGAGATAAGCCTGAAAATCACAGAAATATTAATTATTGAAAAAACACATCACCGTTGTGTTTATTACTGCACTATTATTTTGTTCTTTATTTTTCCTGCTTCTGTGTTTATTTTAAACAAGCACCCCTAGGTGGATATAGTGATTGCTTTTGTAGATAGGTGTCTTTTACACAGGTAATAATCTGCGATTAGGAGCACTCCCTTTAAGAGAGTGCTCCTATTCTCAGTTTGTTACCTGTATAAAAGACACCTGGGAGGCAGACATTTTGCTGATTGATAGGGGATCAAATACTTATTTCACTGAGTAAAATGCAAATCAATTTATAATTTAATTGAAATGTTGAAGTTATTCTGGATTTTTTTGTTGTTGCTCTGTCTCTTACTGTTCAAATAAACCTTTCATTAAAATTATAGACTGATCAGTTAGTGGGCAAAAATACAAAATTAGCAGGGGATCAAATATTTTTTCTTCACTGTAGCCACATAGTATGGGACTGCACTCCCCCAAGATTTTGACCTTTTTTAATGAATTCATTTTTTAAGGTAAGGAAGATAACAGAGCTGCAGTAGTGTAACAGACACATCCAGACACATGGTATTTTATTAAATATTGAACTGTTTTTATGAACTGATCTTTCAGAGTAAGTGATAAAGCATCAGCAACAATAGGGAAGGGGGCAGGCACTGACACACAGGTACATCCTGCATAATGATAGGGGACTGAATTTCCACAGCAATAGAGGGCAGAAGCAGTAAGGCAATGAGAAGGCACCAGGGTTGAGCCTAGGGTCACTGAGATCTGGGTACAAGATTACCTACGAGCCCTATTGTTAGCATGGCTAAAACATTGACCCTGCCTTCATGTTCCCACCCTTTGCTGTTAATGTTCTTCCCCATCCCTAATATACGTTCTTTCCTATTAATTTCCCTTATCTCTTCTTTTTCTCTACCACATCTCTCCCATTTCTCTTTACTTCTCATCCTATATTTATCTCTCCCTCTCTCCTTTTTCTTATTATATTTCACCTTTTCTTGTTGTATTTCCTCTTTTCCTCATTATTTCACCCCATTGTTCTCTTTTCTCATCTCCCATTAGCTCTCTCTTTTCTCTCATCTAATTTTTCTCTCTACCCCTTTATCGCTATCTCTCTTCTTTTTCTTTATATCTCCCCTCTCAAAAGTTGCTCCTTAAACCCAGGACAGGAACCAAAGTTCCAGTATACGAGGGGTTAAACAAATAGAGCTCTTTGCATATTAACCCAAACACCAGACAGAACTAGTGTTGTGGTAAAACAGGGACTGAGTTTTATTGAAAACTCACTGACTTATATACACACAGTAAGAGTATGATCCTATGAGTAAACAATTCCCTGCCCAAACAGCCTGGATCCATAGTCTGGCCACTATAGCCATCAATACCTGCACAACACAAAGTCACTGATTTTGGGGTATTCCCAGGAGAGAGGCAGTTTATCTTGTAATCCATAAACCATTTTAGTAGCCCTTCTCTGAACTTTCTCCAACATTTCTATATCCTTCTGGAGATACAGTCTCCAGTACTGTACATAATACTCCAAGTGAGGTCTCACCAGTGATCTGTACAACGGTATGAGCACTTCCCTCTTTCTACTGCTAATACCTGTTGCTATACAACCAAGCATTCTGCTAGCTTTACCTGCTGCTCTACTGCATTGTCTGCCTGCCTTTAAATCCTCAGAAATAATTACCCCTAAATCTTTCCTCACACGTTGAGGTTAGGACAGTATCAAATATTCTATACTCTGCCCTTGGGTTTTTATGCCCCAGGTGCATTACTTTGCATTTATCTACATTAAATCCCAATTGCCACAGCTCTGACCATTTTTCCAGTTTACCTAGATCGTTTGCCATTTGGCTTCTTCCTCCAGGAACATCAACCCTGTTGCAAATTTTAGTGTCGTCAGCAAATAAACATACCTTTCCATCAACACCATCTGCAATATCACTAATGAAAATATTAAAGAGAATGGGTCCAAGTACAGATTCCTGAGGTATCCCACTGGTAACAAGACCTTGTTCTGAATATACGCCATTGACTACAACCCTCTGTTTTCTGTCACTCAGCCACTCCTTAATCCATTCAACAACATTGGGATCTAAACCCAGAGATTGCAGTTTATTTATAAGTCTTCTATGTGGGACAGTGTCAAAGGCCTTACTGAAATCCAGATACGCAATGTCTACTGCACCACCTTGATCAATTACTTTAGTCACCCAATCAAAAAATCAATAAGATTTGTTTGGCATGATCTTCCTGAGGAAAACCCATGTTGTTTTTGATCTTGAAACCCACGTGACTTCAGATGTTCAACAATCCTTTCATTTAACATTGTTTCCATTAATTTCCCCACTACAGATGTAAGACTAACTGGCCTGTAGTTGCCCGACTCCTCCCTACTGCCTTTTTTGTGAATGGGCACAACATTCGCTACTTTCCAATCCCCAGGGACAACTCCCGTTACCAATGATTCGTTAAATATATCAGTTAACGGTTTTGCTAGTACACCCCCAAGCTCTTTTAATAACTTGGGGTGTATCCCATCAGGCCCCATCGACTTATTTGTCTTTACCTTAGACAACTGAAGTAGAACCTCCGCCTCGATAAACTCACATATTTCAAATGATTCAGTCTTTTTCCCCAACTGAGGTCCCATTCCCTCGTTTTCATCTGTAAAAACTGAACAGAAATATTCATTGAGGCAGTCAGCTAAACCTTTATCCTCTTCTACATATATGCCTTTTGTTTTTAGTCTAACTAATCCTTGTTTAACTTTCCTTTTCTCATTTATATATCTAAAAAATGTTTTATCTCCATTTTTTACTGATAGGGCAATTCGCTCTTCTGCCTGTGATTTGGCAGTTTTTATAACTTTCTTTGCCTCTTTCTGCCTAATTTTATAGATCTGTCTATCTTCCTCACTTTGGGTATTTTTGTATCTACTAAAGGCTAACATCTTGTCTTTCACGATTTTGGCCACTTCTGCAAAGTACCACAGCGGTTTCCTTCATTTTTTACTCTTACTGACCAGCCTAATACAATTTTCTGTTATCTTCAATAAAACAGCTTTTCTACTGAACGCCATTTAAATGACTCCGCTATACATTTTCTCATTTTAGAAAAGTCAGCTTTTCTAAAATCTAAAACTTTTGTTTTTGTGTGGTGTGACTCAGTCACTGTTCGTATATTAAACCACACAGACTGATGATCACTAGATCCCAAACTTTCACCTACAGAAATATCTGTTAACAAATCTCCATTTGTGAACACTAAATCCAATATGGCCTCCTTACGAGTTGGTTCCTCAACTACCTGTTTTAAAGATAATCCCAGTAAGGAGTTTAGAATATCCGCACTCCGGGTACAACCAGCTACTTTCGTTTTCCAGTTCACATCAGGGAGATTAAAGTCACCCATGATTATAACATCCCCTTTCACTGTCATTTTAGCTATTTCCTCCACTAGTAGATTATCGAGTTCTTCTACTTGTCCTGGGGGTCTATAAATCACACCTATGCGAGTTACTTTACTTTTGCCAAATTGTACTGTAACCCAAACCGACTCTAAGTTCTCCTCACCAACTTGTATTAAGTTAGATTTTATGTTATTTTTCACATATAGGGCCACCCCTCCCCCTTTCTTGCCCTTTCTGTCTTTTCTATATAAAGAGTACCCCGGTATTGATATGTCCCAGTCATTTTTCTCATTATACCATGTCTCAGTAACAGCCACTATATCAACATTCTCAGTTGCCACAACTGTTACAAGTTCATGGATCTTATTCCCTAAACTGCGAGCATTTGTAGACATGACCTTTAGCTTGTCATTTAACACTGATGCTGCAATCGCTTTCTGTCCTTGCTTTGGGGGGCAAAATATATGCTTCCCCCCAGGGGCGTACCTAGAGTATTTGGCACCTGGGGCGGATCCTGTATGTGGCACCCCCCCCCCACATACACTTTTTAAAACTGCATAGCTTCTACCGTTATATACCGGCGCAGACACTGAAGGTGGTACAGCTTTACTGTTATTATATTGACAGTGGTACAGCGTAAT
>VKOC01023941.1:0-35945 GCA_009364415.1 Spea multiplicata
TATATATATATATATAGATAGATAGATATATATATTGAACCACAATATCATTGCGCATTGGATTCTTGCAAGCCACTACGCCTCTTCATTAACATAAATGTGACACAGGAATATGACATCACGGACACATTAAAAACAGTTGTTATGCTGAACTTTTATGTGAATAAGACATAGTGACGCGACCAGGGGTAGGCACCAACATTACTTATGGTGGACATTTACTGGGGTCTGTAGTGGACTATTTAATGATCTTCTAAGGACCTTCACAAACCTTGTAACGGACACTTATGCCCTTGTACAGACACTTTGTCTATCCCTATTATTATTATTAGTTATTACTAACTCTATATCAAACCAGCTCAAGATAAGGTAACAAAGACATATTGTACAATGATGGGAATCTACAGCTGTAACAGTCCTAATATGGGACCCATTCAAATATATCTGTTTTCTGTAATAAAAAAAACCATTATGATGAATCTGGAAATAGAGGCCTTTAATATATAGATGCATGAAGGGATGGACAAGTCTAGCTGGCATTTTGGGTTGGCCAGACCTGCAGCGTTGACCATCAAGGTCTGATGGCCTTGATGGAATGCTGCACTGCGCGTATGTAGACATTAATTTAAATCCCTAAAAAAAACAACAACTAGGTACTTATACTATATGGCATAAGTGTCTAGTTTCAGTGACTACTTTGCATTATTACATGTCAGAATATTGATTAAAGCATGTATTGTAATAGAAAAAGATTTCATATCTATACTATATTGCAGAATGAGGTAAGCAGAATAATCCTATTTTGTAGAAAGACCATAAATATGGTGAACAGTAAAACATACCTTGCTCAGAAATTGAACCAGGGAAGCAGTTTGAGGTTAAAGGACAACAAACAGTTGGAACAGTCTTGGAACTTTGGAAGTTGGAACTTTTAAAATCATGGTGTACCACTAATCCTTGTGGGCCTTTTACACAAAAATGAACACAGAGTAAGCATGGGATACCCAATAGGAAGGCATCCTTCTGTTGTGGAATATAAAGTCCCATGTAGTCATTCTACAACAAGCAATTTTATGAGTTAGAGGGAAATTACAACTACAATGTATCCTGAGGGATGTAGCTAAAAATGGAAAACTATTTGTTGCCTACAACTGGCTCATACTTCTACACCTACACTGCCATTTCAATTGCAAATAACCATCTGATGAAGAGATCTGCGAGGACCCAAATGCTTATGTGACATCTTTTACTTTACCTCTGACTAAACATTTCAACTTTTCTTGGATCAATATGGCCATACCCAAGCAACACACCACACTAGTATACATACATTGCCCTGCTGGTTAACGATAAACATATGGAAAGTAACAAAGACTTCCATTCACAAGAAGCTTGCATGGACTTCTCAAACTGAAAACTATGCAAATACTCAGATTAAAATTACACTGAGAAACTACACCAATAAACCCAATCCAAGTTAAATTCATTCCTCCCAAAGAGACCAACATGGTGGAAGGACAGGTGCATTATATGAGCTTTAGACAGGGAGCTCTGGGATTTCAGCACTGCCTTGCACTCTATTCATATGTCTCTTTCACCTGGAAGGCAATTAAGGTGTGGTTTTTCCCCATACGTCACTTAGATTTAGACCCCAAAATAAACCCAAGTCAAGATTTTTTTAATAAAACACTAAGAATTTGAACCACACGTGTAAATATCTGTTTGGAGGAAGACAGTGCAATCTCTATAATATCTTGCATGTCTGTGTGTGAAAATGTTCCCATTCACACACAGATATATAAATAAATATCTCTCTCTCTCTCTATATATATATATCTAGATAGATAGATAAATAGATTACTTAGATGGATATTAACCAGATTTATAGTTGAACAGGGGGGACAAGCTACCAGACAGATCATAGCCGGTGATAGATAGATACAGATAGACGTGGTGTGTATATTTCTGCTGTAGTAATGCGATTTCCTTGAATGTGTGTATTTAGATACAATTAACACACAGTGTGTAATATGTTATAACTGTGAATTTGTGAACAAATTAGCATATCTGTATGCATAAATAAATTTCACCTTTAACCTATGAAATGATACATGCCTATACAACCCATAGGCAATAGAAGCATTCCAGAAGATAAAATATGGGTAGGCACTAGGCAGGCAGATGTGTGTGTATATATATATATATATATATATATTATATATATATATATATATATATATGGATTAATTGAAATACAGAATGAAAAATAGACTTATATGTACAAGGAGGATGGGTAGATTGTATAATTAAACATAGTATTTTCATCTGGGATGGGTATAAAATGGCCCTGGTTCTGAAATCATGGGCTGGACAATGGTGTTCCCCTTAAAATATTTTACCAGCTGGCTGTATGCAGCAATATCCGTGTTCATTCTGTGCCATTGCACAGTGGGTCAATGCACTGCAGTGCTGGGAATATCTATGGAAGTATTCTACATGTTATAATACTATATCCCTGCATGGCTGCCACATAGCCTGTGCAGTAGCTGTCCAATGCAGTGCTGCATTCAGCTGCCATATATTTGGGCACAGCAGGGTTGTGTGTGCCTGTGTGTTCCTTTTTCGTAAGCATTTATACAAATCCTAGACTAGGTTATAAACTGCAATACTTTATGTATCCAAAATAATGCAGATGGCAGTAAATATTCTAGTTAGGTAGATACAGACAAATGTATATCCCTGTGCCTGTGTATTGATACGTACAGCAATATACACCAGACAACATTATGTGTATGTGCAATATACATACATACATATATGTCCCTGATATTGACACAAAAAAACATTTACATATACACAAGCACCACAATAGACATGAATAGATATATACGGCAGTGTGGAGTGATATAGAGGCTTATAAGTATATATATATCCACATACACATTTTTTTACCAGACAATTGCAATATAAATACAGAAGTGATGAGCCTCGTAATACACTGTTATATGGATGTGTGTGTATATATATATATATCATATATACTAATATATATATAGAGAGAGAGTGAGAGAGAGAGAGAGATAGATAGCATATATATAAGATATGATATCATATATATATAATATATATATATGTGTATGAATACAGATATGTATACAGGGATAGGTGGATATATGGATTAAGAGATAAACACATAACTATTAAGTATATATACACACACAAGCAATGGTTTTAGTGTCGTTGTATGTCAGCCCCCGTGGTGCATTATGACCCGTCCCTCAATCCCTCTATGGTAAAAGGATATGGCCATTCGGTGATTTTTTTGGCGTATTTCCTCACCACGTTGTCCTCGCTGAAGAGGAAGAGAGAACGGTTGACGGTAAAGCAGTTTTGCCGCACAGGGATAGGGTTGTAAAGAGCCATGGTGCGGGCCCTCTGGGCCATTGATTGCTTGTAGATCCGTTGGGCCCCTGGGGGCCCACCCTGCCGGCTCCCGCGCCCTGCGCCACCACCTCGGGCCGGCACTTCATCCCCAAAGCGTGCCCCCATGCTGCAGGGGATAAAGTCCGCGGGTTACCGGAAAACAAGGAATGAGAAAAAGACACGGTAGACCGAGAGAAAAGGACGCTGCAAAGCATTACATATCATCCAGACAAGCTGCGTCCCAGATCTGGCTGCAAGCTCCTCGGTTATCTTCTCAAGTAGGCGTAAAAATATATATATCTATAAAGATATACGTTTGTATAACTATATATTAATATACACAAATGGAGAGAGGCAGAGCAAAAAATATATAAATATATAGATAGATAAACATACAGCAACCAGTCTTTCGTCAGGATCAAGAGGACCTGAACTTAGAGAGTTGCACACAGAGCAGAGAAACTGCAGGCGGAGATGCTCAGGTGTGCTCCGTAATATGCAGCCAAATCTATCTATATATACATATATCTATAAATCTATACAGAGTCTTCATGCATGGCTAAAAAAAATTCAAAGTTCAATCCGCAGGCAGAAAAAATAGATTTATGTGTATAAAAAGAATGGTTAAAAAAGGGGACAGATAAATCATTCCCCCTCCACCTCTCGAAGCCTAAAAAAAAAATTAAAATGAAAAATAAAAAAAAAGGATCAAGGGGTCTGTCGGTGTAGACCCACTCCCCGGTGCGCTCTGCCTTTTTCAGAGCTGCATCTTTCACGCCGCAGTTTGAAGATCCTGCAATCCGTCCGGGGCGGTGGGAGGAGGAGGTGGAAGAGAGAGAGGGAGGAGAAAGAGAGAGGAATGGGGGGGTGATATAGACAGGATGGAGATAAGGCAGGATTTCAAAGTATGGGGGAGCACCTGAGAAGCAAATGGCTTAGCTATAGTGACATTTGGAAAAGGGAAAAAAATATATTTGATGCAGGGGACCTGAATCATGAAAAAAAAACACAGGAAGGGGGGCTAGATTGGAGAAAAATCCTTTGGGAATAAAGATCTTGTATCTACCCCTCTTCCTATTACTATGCTCTCAAAATGATGCCTTAGCTTGTTTCTGACTTGGGACAATACAGTAATAGTCAAGTATGAACCCTTTACAATATCAGTGAAGAGAGCGACGGAGAAGGAGGGTATAGAGAAGCGAGAGATTGGGAAAGATGGAGGGAAAAGACATGCTGCAGTCCTTCCTCCACCCTCCAACTCCCCAGTCCTTTCCGATGTTGAAGGGTCTGGCAACCATGGGCCATTTAGCACCCGTGTATTAGTATGAGTAGAAGATTGGGGTGACCACAAAAATGGATCTATATAAATAATCAAAATACCTATAAATAAGGTTTAGGGAACGTGGAGGTGTAATGAACGTTAGCTGGGCAATTTATCCTAGCTTCTCAGCTTGATCTACACATGATACCCTCAGGCCAATCACTGCAGCAGCTGGCCTGCCAAACCCACAGGAGTTTCTATAGGTGGGGGGAAGGGGATCTGGAAAACAGACAGAATAGGGAGCAAGAAATCCAGATTGAACGGCGGAGTGAAAAAAAGAACATGGGAAGGATGAGGGAGAAAAAAAGGGAAGGATGGATGGTAAAATATGAAAGGACTAAACAAGCAGAAGAGAAGGTATATAGAGAAGAAATAAGGGAGGCAGGCAGACTCAGGGCTGAACAGAGAATGAAGAATTGGGGGTTAGTTGGAAGCGTAGCAAGCGAAAGAGAAAGCAAGGAGAGGATTTGGGAGGATAGAAAACACGAAACACAGGACAGGGTCAGCTAGGAAAGGAAAAGAGTGAGAAAGTAGATAAGAGAGGAGTGGAGGGAGGGAGCAGAAGCATTGCAGTGATGTGTCACACATAGCCAGTGCAAGGAAAGCTGAGGGAGCTGTCCAGAGTGCTGAATCCGCTCACCAGGCTACAACATGGACACTGCATTTACAGAGATAGACAGACAGACAGATAGCCTTCTACATTTACAACACAATATAGAAAAATATCCATATATTATTCATAATCATAAATGTTTTATGATGCAGGTGTAGCCCAGATTGGGCAGACAATATGCATCTCTTTCTCCTTCGAACCTCCACCCCTATATATAACTGCTTATAAATGTGTGTGTGTCTGTACCTAAGGTTACAATGGAGGTATATCCTGTATTCTGTCCAAACTTTACTGCAGCCCTATCATTACCTATAACATCACTGTCACCCTCACTTCATTGTCACTGCACCATCACTTCACCATAATTTCACTATAACCGATCTGTCATAACGCTTTCACTCTGCCACCACTTCTGTGCACCTTCACTATTCTGTCACTATGCTATCTGTTCAGTGAAACTAGATCTCTGTTTGTTTTTCATTATTAGAATTGTATTTTTGTATCACTGTTCTGTCACTTGCATTTAATGGCGCAGGTAGCATTCTGATTAACCTTTTCACTACCATAGGCATCCTAAAAGCCCCTTTTTTAGGCTTGCGGAAAAAACCTTTCCTAAGCATATTTAGTATTAACCATTTTGCCACTAGGAGTCATTATAGAATTACCCAGTTAACCCCTGCTCTCCCACAGACTGCAGAACATCACTTCATTAATGTCTCCTTGTACTCAGACCTAGGGATCACCATTCATCAACGAAACATCTGCCATTATATTGATGCATTATCCCCTGAGAGACCTTCAGACAATGCCTCCTGGAACCACAACACAGTTTGAAGACCATCACCCCATTAACCTGTGCCTTGTCAAATACACAACAGCCTACAGTCGCCCTTTTGGCATTAACCCCTTTAAAGCATTGCGCCGAAATGAAGACCCTTTCCCAACCATGTAAAGGGTCACTATCCGATAGACTGTGAGCTGATATTTTGGCTATCTCCAACATGTTAAATAAAACCCTTAACCCTTCCTGTCTCAAGGCTGTGCAGCTATCGCTAGCCCTCCTGTGCTAGGTGCCATTAGTAGAGGCAGGTTAAGAGTTAACCGTTTCCCATCAGGCACTTCTGCTGACACTGGAGATAGGCACTTAGCTCATTGCCCTATTCAGCACTTTAAAGCTTCAGGGGATGCAGAAGTAGCTGACCAGGAGAGGCAGAGAGGCCTAAGGAGAAGTTGATTAACTCTTTGTGTGACCACACAATGGTCACAAGTGAAGCTGATTGTATGATAATGAATAACAGTATTGGCTTGTCATAACCCTGACTGGCTATACGGCAACAAAAACATTACATATTACCAGCACAATTTACCATTTGCTGTAAATTATACTCATTAAAAAGCTTGACTCAGAATTACATCTCATTGGCAAGCAGAAAAGACTGTACTCATACAAGTCTCCATACTGCCAGTTAGTGTCATCAGAGATATCTGTGTGGCACTTCCATTTACAATAACTATCATTGGGTGTCTCTCCTAAGAGTTTCAATGTTCTTGTAGCCTTTGTCAGTCTTTATCTTTATTGCAAAAATGGATTTTGCCATATTGGTCCCAGACTGAAGTCCTCTGAGGTCCCTTCTTCTGATGTAAGGTCTTGAAAGCTTCTGAGACTCCACATATTACATAAAACAACTGAAAAAATGTACATACAAATGTTTATGTTGTCTTTGTTTATGTTTTTATCCTCCTCATTAAATTGCATTATATTTATTTATATAGCACCAGCAGATTCTGTAGCGCTGTTACAATCAGTTTGTAAAAATACTTTGAAATCACACAGTAACAAACTGTTACAAAAGGAAAAGCGGGCCCTGCTTTAGGGAGCTTAGAATCTGATTGGTTGTTGATGGGGAAGTGGAAAAAAAATAATTCATAACATATTTAAATCTTCCAGGATAAAAAGCAGAAAAATATTCAAAGACAATATCTTTAATGCACCAAATATTAAAAATAACTGAACAGCCACTATGTTGTTGGAGCATATAAGACACAATCTAATACACACATAAGTAACACCACCACATAGGGCATTGGGTTTTCGCCACGTGGTACAATTGTTGGTGATTTATGTATTTTCCCCATCTATGTGGTGTTTATTTGTGTGTACTTTGTTATGCCACATGCCCTGCCCCCAGACTTTTAACCCTGTATAACCCGGACACCATTGGCCCGACCACAGCACTATCGTATGGAGATACCCCACGGGTGGTGGGGGTGCCGACCAGGGGTTGGCCGGGGAGGGAGCTGCCTGTAGATTCCTGGCCGACGGGACTTCCAGGAGAGCCGCCGCGGTTACGGAACCCGCGCCCAGCTACCTTTGCGGTTTGTTCTGGCGGAGCTCTGAACTACTGCCTCAGGGCTGCCCTTATTAGGGCGGTAGAGCATTGTATTGCTATACTTCTGTATACTACAGTGCCGCCAAGGTTCCTGAAAAAACGTGTCCACTGCTGTGATCACCTATTGCCCTTTTCAAGACAATAGCCCCACCGTGTAGCTCAGCTTCGGCTAGCCACAGTGGTAAGGCAGCCCTTCTCTCTGTACACTGGTTCTGTCTGGCGCTGAAGGGGTTAATTGCTGGTGTCCCGGTGGCCATGGGGCGGAGGAAGCAACGTTCGGCGGGCATACCCAGTCGGGGTGCAGGTCGGTCCCGTCACAGTACTGTTATAGAAACATAGAAAGTGACGGCAGATAAGAACCAGTAGGCCCATCCAGTCTGCCCAACCTCTGAGTACTTTCCTTTAGTACCTGCCCTTATCCTATATCTAGCTTGGCCTTATGCCTATCCCATGTTTGCTTAAATGACTTTACTGTATTAACATCTACCACTTCTGCTGGAAGGCTATTCCATGTGTCCACTACCCTTTCCGTAAATAGTAATATTTTCTGATGTTACCATTAAACCTTTGCCCCTCTAGTTTATGGTTATGTCCTCTAGTTGTGGTAGTATTTCTCCTTTTAAATAAACCATCATCCTTTACCTTGTTGATTCCGTTTAAGTATTTAAACGTTTCTATCATATCCCCCCTGTATATTTATATAGGTTAAGATCCTTTAACCTGTCCTGGTAAGGTTTATCTTGTAATCCATAAACCATTTTAGTAGTCCTTCTCTGCACTTTCTCCAACATTTCTATATCCTTCTGGAGATCCGGTCTCCAGTACTGTACACAATACTCCAAGTGAGGTCTCACCAGTGATCTGTACAACGGCATGAGCCCTTCCCTCTATCTACTGCTAATACCTCTCGCTATACAACCAAGCATTCTGCTAGCATTACCTGCTGCTCTACTGCATTGTCTGCCTACCTTTAAATCCTCAGAAATAATTACCCCTAAATCCCTTCCTCACATGTTGAGGTTAGGACAGTATCAAATATTCTATACTCTGCCCTTGGGTTTTTACGCCCCAGGTGCATTACTTTGCATTTATCTACATTAAATGCCAATTATCTACATTAAATGCCAATGTATTGGGGTCTTCTCCTTGCTCAACTATAACTTTGCAACCTAGCTTCTAAAACGTAACCCTTGTGGCACTGTGATATAAGGGACCACACAAGATCCAGGAATAGTTCATCACTTCAAGCTAATGCATTTCACCAGATCCCTCGGAGCAGAAATGACATGCCTGTCATAGTCCATCCATATAAAATCAGGTTGACAAAAGGGTGACCATCCACTTCACACATCCTAACTAACCACATCTTTTGGTCTAGAAGGAGGCAAATAAAATTAAAAAAAAATAAAATAAAATGTCTCCAAAGTAGTACACAGCAATCCTTGACTCCAAAGGCAATTAGGGAATGTTGATCCAGGGTAAAATCTAAGCTAAGGTTAAGTGTTCTAACCATGATCACTAGAAGGGCATCCAACTATTAACTGAATTAGTCAAAAGCACTTGCTAGCGCGTTCCATATCTAAACTGCAATGATTAGAGGGGGGAATCCTTAGCTTAATAAGAAATCTTTTTTCCTCCAGCCTTAGAGAATACCCCTATGTAGTCTTTAGTGTTCTACAAATGAAAACTAGCCACACTTGTACATGGTAATATCATCACATGCCAACAATTTGATAAGTCTGTCATCACAGCTGAGATCTTCCATTTCCATAGTTTTGTTGCTTGTCCCTGGACACTGTCCATTATATGGTGCCCAAAACTTTACTGCATATTCTGGGTATAGTCTTACCAATGATGTATAAAGGGCCGGTATTATTTTCTAAACAGGTACACTCATTCCACTTTTAATACAGGATTAACAACATCCTTGCTTTTGCAGCAACTTCCTGAGAATGCGCTCAGCAAGTATATAAGTATATTATTGGCAAGTACTCCCTGATCTTTCTCCATAGCATTTCCCCAATAAGTAGCTGTACGACACATAATTAGCATGCTTGTTTTTCTTCCCCAAATGCATAATTGTACCATTTTCTATGTTAAAACACATCTGTCATTTAACTGCCCAGTCTTCAATTTTGTCTAAATCCCCCTGTAGGGAGACACCACCAATTTCTGATTTAATTCTAATCATGATTTTGTGTTATCTGTAGATAAGGAGATGTTGCTTATTGATGAATAAATTAAGAAGTTTGGGACCAATTACAGATCCTTGGGATACTTCATTCAAAATGCTTGCCTAAATGGAGAATGTTATATCAATAGCAACCATCTGTATTCTTTCAAACAATTCTACATGCTTTAAATGAGATAGTAACATATTGTGTGGCACCAGAAGCCTTTGCAAAACACAGGTAGACTACATCTACCCCCTGGTCCACACTGTGGATTACAGTTTTCATAAAAAGCAATTTACTTAATTTGACAAAAAGATTACTCATAAAACCATGTTGACTAATATTTTTTGCATAGAATGTACTGGATAGCCTTTAAAATTCTTTAAATCCAATGTGGATGATAGGCGTGTCGGCCAATAATTTCCAAGCTCAGAACATTATCTTTTTAATATTCGCCCCAGGTGCAAACCTTTAAAAACTAAAAAAAAGGTCTGTCAATTACCTAACTTACCTCCTGAAGTACCTGATGATGAATCCCAATGGACACTATATTAACCTAGGGTGTATTCAATCTCTTTGGAATTCATGGTAAAGATCATGCATGGTGGTGGCAAAATTAGTCAGCACTCCAGCCCTATTTTCATGCTAAATGCATTATGGAGTCCATTTTTAACAGGCTCCAAGGCATTTTACTGCAAGAAGATCCGTGCAAACGTTCTTTAGTTATTGAAATTAGGAAATTAAACTTCTGTCTCATGTAACTGCTTCCTCAGATGCCCCTACTGAAAGCATATATTATACTTTTGTTTGCTTATTGCACACACTGAGCAGAATTGTGACGTTTTTCAATGGAAACCGAGAACCAATTGAAATCATTGGGTGCAGCATCATCCAACATTGTGTATGCTCTCTGGACACTGGTGCTTTGCTAGCATACATGCGTTTGGCTGCTGCTTCAGTGAATTCAATTGGAGTGGTACTTGGCAAGTGCAGGAAGTTTATGCACCAGTGCATTCTGGTTTCAGAAGAGGCAGCCAGGATTTCTTAATCCAATACTTAAGCAATGCATACTCTAATTTATGCACAGTAAAATGCATTGGGGTCAATATAACATGTACTCAAAAATTTCAATATAATTTTGGGTACTAGATTGTTCCTTCGTTTGTGAGATCTCTGCAAATTGTTCTTCACTGGATCATAATGTAGAAAAAAATGAATTAAGTACTGCTTTCAGCTTTTCATCTGTAACCAGCATATCTATCTCAGTGTTTAGGGGCTCATCAGTTTTTTTGGGTTTTTTTACAACTTTTCATTTATTTTTAATATCGCAGACAGAATGAATTACTTATTTTTTAAAACTGCATTGGTTTATATATTTACTTCTCAAATGTATTTTACAGTTTATTTATTTGCTTCTGTGCTGTTACGTAAAAAAAACCCTTTCATCCTGATTAATACATTTCAGAAGAGACCATGTTGTGATCACTATTTCCTAAATGTTTACTTGGATATTGGATAGAATTCTGCAGTAGTTGTGATAACCAAACCTGGGATTCTCCACGCTCCGGCTACACAGAGCTGTACCTCTTCAGGTGGAGGGGCTTTGTTAGGGTGCGACTTATGACATGCATGGGAAGGATGTATGTCGTTCATACATCCTTCATATCGTGATCACCAACTTCAGTAACGCATAATTAATGTCAGTCTCTTCCACAAGCAGACAGGAAACAGATAAGAAATTATCTTTCAACTTCCCCAAAACCTTCTCTCCTTAGATGAAGTGCATATAGAATTTCTCCAATCAACTTCAAGTTAATTTATCTCCCCTATAATTCGAATTTTTGCCTGGCTATGAAGCCTTTTCTATTTACAAAGTTCTCCAGACTCTCCACTTATGACAGTATTGCCCCAGGGCCCCGTTTAATCTTAATCCATCTCTAGTCAAATGGTTCTTATCTGCAGTAAAATTCTATTTTATGTGTTTGTATGTTTCTAAAGATCATGTATATATAACAAGAGGCAACACCGCAGTCTTCAACCAGAAGAAAGAGAAAAAGGACCTGTGCTTCAGTCAAGCTACATCTGACAAAACACTGTATTTTCTTTCAGGTATATATAACTGTTACAATCACATTCAGTCATCATAACATGTGCATATAAACCTGTCTAACTTATCAACTCAGACGTGATGATTTCTTAACACAAATGGTGTGTGCGGGAAAGTGAATGGGGGAAGTGACCTTATATCAGTTTAGAAGGAATCTCCATCAGATAATCAGATTGTTAATATTTTTCAAATTTCAATTGAACACGACAAAAGAGGCAGTCGCGTCTAAGGAAAACGGTGTCACGTGAATTATTCGCCGTTGCGTTAGTTACGGAGCCTCGTCTTAGTCATAATTAGAATTCAAAACCAATTTTCCACTTGCTATTCTGGTAGGAAAATGTATAGATCACCTTGTACGCTCTGTAATGTTTAGGTGACACAGCCCATTTAACCGAACAAACCACCAAAATCATTTACTTATTCCACTAGGCATAAAAGCTTCTTCACAAAAGAATAAGCAGCATCTTTGCTATTGCAGACTGGAGTTTTTACATACACATTCATATCAACCTGATCTTTCGGTATAACACTGTTTGAAAGTATAATTGTATCCCTCCCTTCAGAAAGCACAGTCCCTCTTTGGGACCCAAATCCCTTTGTCCCTTTTTCCTCCCGACATGCCTCTTTTTTTTTAGGAGAATATGTTCTGGATGTGAGTGTAGCCCAGGCCCTCCCCTCTATAACAACTCTCTGTCAATTTCACGCATACTTAACTAATTTAATGTTTATGACCATCCAACAAAACCCTTTGTTTTCTTAACATGAAGGATGTTGGTGTTTGAATGAAAATCTTACACAGTCTCGCTCATTGATCTCTATGGCTCTCTCGGTGAAGATACAACCTGAAATGGGTGGAGAATATGGACTGTGCTATGTAACAAATTATTAAAGACAGTAGTATTTCTTAGTTACATACACAACAAGTTTCTTAGTCAGAAGTGAACTCTAGATCACACTTACCAACGTAAGTTTGTGAAGGAACAACGGAGCCCATGCGATGTTACATGCAACTCCACATACAAAATATGGGTGACAGTGTTAAACTTTGATTCACAGGGTGATTTAGGAGCTATGAATTGCCCCAATTATAGGCATCACTTTTTACCATAATTTAAATCTTTAAATTATGGGTGTTGCCCTATTAGATATTTTAAGATTTATATATGTACAGGATATATGTCCCCTCTACCATATCCGCACTGTTTCCATGCCCATCTCCTTACAAGCGACTCTGCTTCTTCTCATTCTTTTATCCATTTTCTGTCTTCCGCTTGTCCCCGTGTGTTCAGTCTTGACTCCCAGCGCACTTCCGCAAAAGGGCGAGCACACCGTGCCCCTGATTGGCGGGGAGGCTGTTCCTCATGATTTTGCTCTTTTGTGGAAGAACCCTAAGAAGCCTCAATATTGCAGACAGATTCGCACAGAAACAACATATTTCTCTTTAAATCTGTCTTACGCAACTGGACCCTAATATTGGACTGTGTTCTCGTTTGGGACCCTAACATTGAAAGCTATTCTCCGTCACCTAGCATCAATCACTACAGTAATCCAAACTGCATCTGGAAGCAACATCAGCACAAACACTGTGTGTTGGGAGCGCCATGAAATGGGTTACCATGGCCGAGCAGCTGCACATAAGCCGAAGATCATTATGCACAATGCCAAAGATCAGATGAAGTGGCGTACAGCACACCACCACTGGAGAATTGGAAATGTGTTCTCTGGAGTGATGAATCACGCTTCTCAAAGTCTGAGACTTCTATCTCGAAGTCTGGGTTTGGCAGTTAAGAGAACACTATCTATCGTAATGCATATTGCCTACTATAAAGCTTGATGTCAGGTAGATAATGGTCTGGGTCACAAAGTGAAGCAAAATGAACCAACCCTTCAAAAGAAAATAAAAAGAGGAATTATTTTATAAGAACTTATTTAGTTTAGCATAATGGTGTTAGAAATAGTTGTTTGTAACACCACCATATTAAAATAAATCAGTTCTTTATATCTGTATTATAAATCCTAGGTGTGCTTTCTTAAATGTATTTTATTTTTGGTCGGGAGATGCACCAAAGTAACCAACTGAGTTTGTGTGCAGGGTTACATTCAATAAATAAATGGATATATATATCACAATGTGTGCTATATTATTAAATTACAAGTTACACACCAAAAACTAATAATTTCTTTAATGCATAGCAGTAGTCCAAATTCGTACGTTAAATGATGAAAAAATAGCCTTCTATACCAACCTTCTATCATGTCAAGGGTTGGTTCATTGTGTTGCACCTGTTTAGTACCTGGGGTATCTTTATAAATCAGCGTTGTTGTTTTTTTAGCAATAATCCTTGGATAAGTTTTATTTTGTTAATGAATGCAATATGCATGGTAAAGTGATACATTATTTTGTGAAGATACGTCTTAGGTTTACCTATTGCCCAAGAGATGTGTTACACCATAAGTAAGGCAATCAAGTGGCATATAAACATATACAAGCAGACAAGCTTCTCTGAATAGACAAGTACAGTAACCTGAATCTCACCCTTTACAATTTCTGTGTTTGGCATAAAGAGTGTGATATTACTGATCAATTAAAAGTGCACATAAATAGTGCACTCTTCTTGAAAGGAACAGGACATGGCTCTGATCAACAGAAGCATAACCTCTTATTTGCCATACACCTACCAAAGATGCTCTATGCTTCAGTTTACCCCATAACAGTATAAGTATGAGCTTAGTGACTCTCATGAAATCCCAGGAGGAGACAGCGTGCAGGCATGCAAGATATAATGAATGTATCGGCTGGTACTAAAACCACCCAGCACCAGCTTCCAAACCTAAAGGTTAGTTCTTTTATAAAGGAATATTTGATAAATCAGATTTCTCAGGGCCACATAAGAAGCAATGACCTGGAACAGGTTGTATGCGGTAATTGTAATATGACTTACTCACTATAAATTCAAAATACATTAAATGTATGCAAGTCACTGTTACAAAGCAGCTTGTACTTTAGAAGGCGACCGGAACTGCCAGCTTGGAGGCAGTAGTCCAGTTGTCGACAGCCTGTAAAGAGGGTCTTAACTTCACAGGACTTTGACAAATTTGCCAGGGCAGTCACAAGTTTGCATCCTGGTTATCAGCTGCCCCAGCAAATATTGTTTTAACTGGATTGTGGGCAGCAAAACATCCACAATGTTATTGTGGAAAACTGTGCAGCATCAAGACTGTCCTAATAACTTGGACAGAGCTGGGAATGATGTCATAAGTGCTGAGATGTAATAGAGTAGGTCATTTGAAAGAAAGTTACAGTAATCCTCTGATTTGATGGACAGGAGGGGTTGTTAACCAGTAGTTTCCTCACTGTTTCAGCATTAGTATATCCTGGGCCTGAATCTTTTCTGCTCCACCTTTCTCCTGTAACTTCCACATACAGACAAGTTTTCTCTCTCACAAATGTCTATATATCGAAAGCAATAATAAAAGTCGACATGTTAACTTACAAGAAGGCCTTCGTTACTGGCCTTCTGACAAATTAAAAAACTCCAATATGAATATACCATGCACCATGGATTGTTCATCAAGGGCCACATAGCCCCCAAATCCATGCCCTTTTATGTACACTTTTGCATTCCTCTCTATTTTTCCCCTGATAAAGGTCATTATGGCAGAAATGGTGCTAGCTCAATAAAATATATTTTTATTTACCACGTGTATAGTTTTGTTGCATACAACATGAATTGAATATGAATTAAATCATGAGGGACCAATCCTGTTAACTGTAGTACCTTTTATTTTTTTATTATTCTTTTTGATACAATTGGCCTGTCCCTATTATTGGCATGCATAATATTTGAAACAGATTTTGACAGCAGATTCAGCCCATCTAATCTATCAGTTTGCGTGGTATGACTATTCTATTTGGAGGTTCAATGTATATGTTCACAAACATAGCATCATTATATTTAACAACCAAAATCTTGCAGGGAGTTAATAATTTTAAAGCAGTCCTGCAGCACTTTTCATAACAGTCCCAATTAAAGCAGAAATATGGTCACCTTCGCCAAAGAGGCATTCCTTGAGGCCATTCATTGTCTGTACACATCTTATATATATTTTTTTTTTAAAAACAGTTTACATTTTTGACCCTTTAAAGTACCATTGGTTATCGCATGATGTATTTATTTTAAACATAATGGTTAAAACTGCAGAATTTCTAGAGCATATCAACCAAGGATCGATCGCTCAAGGAATGCACTGGCACCACCTGCAGGTCCATTTGTCTTTGCAATACATCTATGCACTGAGCAGCGATGACCGATACATTGATAATGAGAATCTCTTTGCATGATGTGTGAATTCTGAATATGTCCACACGGTGTGACAATACTATATTAACAAATGCTGTGACATAGGTGTAAATATTATCAACACTATGCAATAAGATAGTTCATACTATTATTATATGACCTATAGTGAAGGGAAAAAAATATTTGATCCCCTGCTGATTTTGTACATTTGCCCACTGACCAAGACATGATCAGTTTATAATTTTAATGGTAGGTTTATTTGAACAGTGAGAGACAGAATAACAACAAAATCCAAAATAACAGATTTCAAATAGGTTATAAGTATTTGACCCCTTTGCAAAACATGACTGTCAGGGGGCAGGGGAACGGAGAACAGTGCAGTAAAATACCAAATACAGGAGATTCGGTAGTGGTTCAAAAAGGAATTTATTCCACAAAAAGTCAGGCGTATACTGGAAGCAATGTCGTTTACACAAGGGATTATAGAAATATACAAGAGTCCATATAAACGTAGCCAAGTTCAAGGGTAGTAGATAATCACGTAGTCCAATAAACAAGCCTTAGTCAAAATAGCCAGGAAACTTATGTAGTCCAGTAAACAAGCCGGGGTCAAAATAGCCAGGAAATTCACAAACAATATAGGTGCAAGGAATGGCAAAATTCAGGCAATCAGGATACAGGGACGGAGCACTGTTTAGTTAACAAGGCAGCACTGATTGAACAGTGCTGGGGGTTTATATAGCCCTGCCAGGTCTTGACTCCTCTCCTCTCATTATCCACCCTTAGAGTGGATCTGTCTATTACCCCTATTCACCACCCTCTGCCTACCTCTTGCATTGGAGTAACGTCACCGGGTAGCTAGACACACCCCCTGCCATCAGTATCATGGACGCATCCGTCTTCCGCGAGACGCGGTTTACTTGAGGCCGGGGATGCGGCCCACTCCGCAACCACGAGGTCCCTGTATGGCAGTTCATGTGTCTGGGCGCAGATGCGGGTCATGGTGGGACCCTACATGGCTGCCGAGGTAGGTGGGGTGCTTGACAATGACTTAGTACTCGGTGGCAAAACCCTTGTTGGCAATCATAGAGGTCAGACATTTCTTGTAGTTGGCTACCAGGTTTACACACATCTCAGGACGGATTTTGTCCAACTCCTCTTTGCAGATCCTATCCAAGTCATTAAGATTTTGAGGCTGGCGTTTGGCAACTCGAACCTTCACCTCCCTCCACAGATTTTCTATGGGATTAAGGTCTGGAGACTGGCTATGCCACTCCAGGACCTTAATGTGCTTCTTCTTGAGCCACTCCTTTGCTGCCTTGGCCGTGTGTTTTGGGTCATTGTCATGCTGGGATACCAACCTATTTTCAATGCCCTGACTGAAGGAAGGCATTTCTCACCCAAGATTTGACAGTACATGATGGCCCCATCCATCTTTCCTTTAATGCGGTGAAGTTGTCCTGTCCTCTTAGCAGAAAAACACCCCAAAGCATAATGTTTCCCCCTCCATGTTTGACTGTGGAGATGGTGTTCTTCAGGTAATAGACAACATTTCTCCTCCTCCAAACACTGCGAGTTGAGTTGATGCCAAATAGCTCGATTTTGGTCTCATCTGACCACAACACTTTCACCCGGTTCTCCTCTGAATCATTTAGATGTTCATTGGCAAACTTCAGACGGGCTGTACATGTGGACAGTAGTCTTTTATACAGGTAACAAGTTGATATTAGGAGCACTCCCTTTATCTGTATAAAAGACACTTGGGCCAAGCATCTTGCTGATTGATAGGGGATCAAATACTTAAATGCAAATCAATTTATAATTCATTAGAAATGTGTTATTCTGGATTATTTTGTTGTTATTCTGTTTCTCACTGTTCAAATAAAACTTACATTATTTTTTCCAGTACATATATATTGCTGATTGTCGCTGATACTTACTGATTTTTTACCAATTGATTTGCTGAAGAAGCCCAAGGGGTGAAACGCGTTGAAAGACTCAATTGGACTTCAGTACACTTCACATTTTGGTGGAACTTTAGACCAAACGCCTGCATATGCACTTTTGTGCATGGAGAATTGTGAGTGTATTCTTATTGGTATAATTGTATTTTACCTGAGATACTGCACCATTTTAAGTTTGTCTTTTAGATTTTCTCATGAAGAACATTAAAGCTTTTACATAGTACATGCTGATGGGTTGGAATCACCTTCTTTATTTGTGAGTGCAATATACCACTTGAACACTACATTGGACATACCATCTACACTATATTGTGTTGTTTTTTTTATATGCACCTGCGCCCCATACATTTTGGTTTGCTGTTATTATTTTTTCCTTCACAGTAATGAGCACGATGCATGCTATACTACAGCAGGTCCTTGCGTGCCACAGGCAAATTAGGTACCCAAGACACATACCCCAATGTTAATTGATTACATGATAATAAATAAATGACATTACATTTATTTATAAAGCGCCGGCAGATTCCGCAGCGCTGTTACAGTCAGAAGAACAATTTAGAAATACATACAATAACACATATTGGGCAGTGATTGGGCAGTGATTGGGCAGAGAGAGAGATTGAAATGGGAAAAACGATGTTGGTAACTGCGAAAAAATTGTGCTCTTTTTATCATTGGCACTTATGCTAGTTCATGGATAATTAAAGGCATGCACGCTTCCCACTTCTGCCTTCACAAACATAATTAAGTAGTAAGGTTAAGAAGGGACGTCCGTGTTTATTGGAGAAGATGCATGTCACATGGTTGCACTGTCTACAAAATAACAGCACCAGACTTCTGTGTCCTGCCTATACTGTCGAAGCGTTTGCCTTGTCACTTAGCAAGTCCTGGCGCTAAAAGAGTACCCAGGGGCTTAACCTATGTGAAAAAAGGCTGTCACAGGTTAAGATACAGTTTCGCTGTAAAGTCACCTATGAGGTTGCAAGCAATGCTTCCAGTAGGTTGTACAAGAGCAAGCATTCAAAGATATCCGTAATGGTGCTAATCGTGTTAATTGAAAGTAAAGATAAGTTCTTCTAAAGGTGCAAAACTGATTTACAGATTATTAAAGTAAAACATGAACTCATTAATACCCCTCCTTGCTAAAGAGTCCAGCTCTCTCATAAACATTTCCACATGTTGTTTAGTTACCACCTCCTTGGGGAGTGCATTCCAAGACATTCCAGCACTTGCTGATAAGAATGCTCTTCTCAGTTTAAGATGGAACCATATATGTTTTAATCATAACTAGTAACCCTGTTTTAGCCACACTGTCTGAAGATTTCCCCAGAGATATGCGTGGCTTTAATTATAAACGGTACATTGTGTTGAGGTCTCCTTTTAGACGCATTGATTATGGAGTAAATATATTTTGTGGCCCTTATTTGTACTCTTTGCAATTCAATCCCATCTTTCTTACCAACTGGCGATTCAAACTGAATAAAACAGCATATTCTGAGGGAGGCTAATTAATGTGATGTAATATAAAAATATATATATACAAACATGCATGCATATTACTGACTGCTACTGACAAGATTCTAAGCACCTACCTGCAGAGTATCTCTGCTCCTATGACTGCAGAATCCCACCACAGTAGCTCAGAGCCTTGCCTTTTTTGTTTACATGCTGAGAGACACTTCCACGCTTACTGATAGAAACATGTGACTAGCAGTTACTAGCTGAACCTGTCACATGATATGATTATACTCTAGAAATGCAATCTTTGTCTCTGAAAATACCAGTGCTACAGGAAAGGGGCTCCATGTAACAAGCAGACCCCGACCTAAGTCTCCACATCATCCAGCACTGTTCCTGCTATACAGTTAACTCATATATACAGAGAGAGTGAGTGAGATCACATAGAAGCAAGTAAGCAGCCAGTTGGGCCCCTTTGTCACCAAGGGCACTGAAGCAAATGCCATGTTTGCCTTATTTGCCTTAAAATGTCAGGAGAATAATTTATGTTCATATAGTTCCCATATTGTCTAGCAGTTAGGATTCCTGGTTTTTCCACAGGCAGTCATGGTTCAGCTCCACATACGGGAATTACAGCTTGCTTTCAATAAAGTACAGGAGGTAAGTTTATTTCAAATGAAGAGAAATCTAATTTAAAACTAGAGGGTCAAAGGCTTGGATGTAGTGTAAGGAAGTTTAACTTTACCAAGAGGGTGATAGACAGGTGGAACTTCCACAAGCTGAGTCTAAGACAGCGTAGAAATTTAAACATGCATAAAGCTAGCCTGGATCTAAGAGGAGACAAAGACTGATTGAGATCTTAGTCCTTATAGCACTCAAAATGAGAAGACTCGGTGCGCTGATGTTGCTGAAATAATGATATCACATGGAAAGAATAATAAAACATGAACAATGTTAAAATATTATATTTATATATACTACATCCAAGCCTTTATTTTCATTGACATGTCAGTAACCTACAGATTTATTATTAATACATATATTCTTGACACAAACCTTACCTTATTGTTCCCATCTAATGTCTTCCATGCTGTTAAAAACAAATAATAAAATAAATACTGAACATTATTTTGTATTTGGGGCAAAATCACCTTGCCTTTAAAGCATTAAAGGGGTATATAAAGTATAAAGTATGAAAAGCAGTTGGTTAGGCTAGATCCTGCACTTTATAAACAAACAATACTATTTATATATATATATATATATAAACAGGTAAATACAGTGTCCTGGAACATGTCCCAGGAGATAGGAAGGGAGCACAGTGCACGGGCCATTGTCCAGGCCTTCTCGAGGGCTTCCACAAAAGGGTAGAGCCTCCGCGCACAACCTTTCCCCTGATTGGTGTGCACAGTGGCTCCGCCCTTTTGTGGAAGCCAGAATATTGCGGATTTGAGAGCGCGAGTAGAATGTGAGAGAGCGATGGCATATAAAGCCTGTGACGTGGTGGAAGAAGCCGTGTTTAGAGTTTTATCTAATTTTCTTAACCAGTTGGCTAGTACAAAATGTATAGGTGACATGGCACCCCGCACAAGTGACACCTTGGCATTTTTTCAATAATAGGTCCATTTTGTCACTGAAGGATTGTGGGAAACTTTTGCATTAAATGACACAGAAGCAGATTTAATGTTAAAGCTGCAAAATAGAAATTTGGGTAACATACAAACAACAATAAAACCACCGCTCACAAAGTAGAATTCAATATGATAGTTCTCTCTAAAAACAGACCACTGTAAAACTTCATCTTATTAGAATCGAGAAAACGTTTAATGTTTTTGAAAATGGTTTGATTTATAGTTTTAACATATCAGGATCAGATTACCTTCCTCTTTTGGAGGATCCGTAGTTCTGTTCCTGAGTTAACTCTGTTCGAGGTGCTCAAATGCTTATATATAAAATGACGATGTGCGTCCCACCCTAGTGAGATTCGGGTCTGCAATCGACTTCCCACTGGTCTCCGCCGCTTTGTGTCCGTGAGATTGTGATATCAGAGCTTGTATTTTAGGGTTTCCTTCATTGCTGTGTGCTACCTTAACAATGTAAAGTAAAAGAACAGGGGTGATTAAAATGTTTAACATACGCACAACACAGATCAGTAACAGAGATGTACTAAGTCCTCTATATTAAGCAGTGTTCTTCCCCGGGGGCATATGCACACGCCCTATTATATAAAGGAACATGCTATTTACAGACAAAGAGTAGTGTGCCAACGGCCAGCAGGGCACAAGAGGAGAGAGAACTTCTGTACAAACAAACACAGGGGAGGATTAATTCATTTTACACACAGCACACCTCTCTGCTTACAATGCTCCCACGCAGAGTTAAATATATACAGCAGTCGGAATGTTTTATTTTAGTAAAAATCTGCAGTGTTACATTACAATAAACTTTATTCCAAATATGATTGATTGTTTATGGTAGATTAACATATTCTCCAGGACTGTACAATGAAGGAATAAACAAAGAATGAATAGGTTAAGAGGTGCAAACATTCCTTTGATCCGATTGGTGGGGAGACGCTCAAACTTCTGCATCTCCCATTAGATTGCTCTCAATGTTAGCCACAGATTGTCCGTTTGTTCAGTGACATGCTGAATGAAACGCTCCAGTTTTCAGGGAAATATTTCGGATCAAAGGGATGGATTTAAATAACATAAGGCGGATACAGGAGTCACGTACCTGAAGAAGCATTTGAAGCGAAACGTGTTGTGCATGGTGATGACAACAGGAGGGGAGGAACCACATATACGGAAGCGCAGTACAAATGAACTAAACGCAGCATCTGAAGTTTGCGGTTTGAGAAAGCAAAAAAACAGGGGCAAGTTAGTGCCCGATATACTGTAAGGGTCTCTCCTTTTACTTTTTAACATACCGTATATAAGCCTGACATTTGATATGCTACACCATATGGTTTCCTTGTTCTTTTTATGTCTTTTAAGCATTCTGGATCCTCATGAATATATACAATCTGAGAGGCAGTTGTTGGGGAAGTATATATAAACATACTTTTCCCAACACTGTTTTTGTGCACTCTCATGTATTATTTATTGGTATATTTATCTGTTTTCTGTGACTATCCCTAGTGATTCAGCAGCACTTAATCACGTTTATAAAGCACCTATACTCACTTATTTTTATAATTGAAACATCACCTATTCTGGAAACCTAGGCCGGTGTAAATGTGCTTACTGCCTATGCAATAAAGTGATACAGATCTGAGTATGTGTCAGATATACACAAGAACCTACGTGGCTTTGTCCCCTGCAATAAATAATAAACACACAGCACAATTTTATTGCATACAGATCTTTTCCTCTGATCCCCGTCGCTTTAACTGAATGTGAAGGGCAATAGCTTTTTATTCTCAGTCTGGTGTCCCATGCAGCCTCAGCAATGAGCAATCATATTAAAGTACTTTGTAAGTACAAAGCATAACAGCTAAATGTTTTCTGAGGGCGATTATATATATATATATATATACAAACAGTGGATATAAAAAGTCACACCCTCTGTTAAAATGCCAGGTTCTTGTGATTTTAAAGAATGAATGAGACAAAGATAAATCACGTCAGAACTTTTCCCACCTTTAATGTGACCGATAACGTGAAAAATTTAGTTGCAAAACAGACATTCCTGTTCCCATCCATGTGCAATGCAGGGTCAAACAACGAATAGTGATCATTACTGATGGGCACTCACAGATCGTGCAGTGAACTTCCAGCTGTGTTCCTGTGATTCATACATTTGATATATTAAGAGCATTTCTCGATACTCATACAGCAATGACCGTCTTTCCAAAGACTGCCACCTAGTGTACAGATTACAGTAAGATAGAAATCCGTGATTACACATGCACATTTTGTCTCAAGAACAACATTTATTATTATTATCTTTTATTTATATAGCGCCAACAGTTTACGCAGCACTTAATATAATACATATATCCAAGGGGTCTGACAAGACTAGGAGTAAGACAAAGCGATACATTAGGTGGAGAGGCTTGGCTCGCAAGCTTACAATCTAGAGGGAATGGGGTGACAAACATAAGGCACATTTTTAAATTGTCCAATTGTCAGGCACATCGAGCGTTCCCTGGCTTTTAGAGCCCCCCATAGCCGGCTAGTTCATGGAAGTCAGGTTCCGGCAGACCACATGGGGTCTCCCTGTCACCCTGTGCCCCCCAATGAGCACAAGGTTACTTAGACATAAAAGGGGACTGGGCAGGAAGGTAAGGAGTCTCCCCAGAAATCCAACAGTGGCTCCCTCCCAAACTCAAACATACCCCCATGAGTTCTCAGCCTTACAGGGTTATCGTGACACCACATCGTACAGAACCATACAAACTGCTAATAATACAACTCCCCATACATCTATAGCACCATCTCTCCCCGTTCTCCATACCTTATGTTTCTTTGAACCTCATTCCATCTACCGTCTAAGCTTGTGAGCAGGGGCCCTCCCTGCCTAATGTATCGCCTTAGCCTGTCAGTTCTGGTTTTATCAAACCCTTGAATGTATGGACTGTAAGAAGCGCTGCGGAAATTGTTGGGTCTATAAAAGATAATAATAATAATTATAATAAAAAATACCACTTAATGTGAGCAGTAGAACCTGGTCTCACACCAGTCTAAGTCATATTCATGATCGAGAGGACCGTCCTTGAGAGCTAAAACAAAGTTTCTTTGTGCAGAGCTAACACTCAATTGTACTGTAATCACTCTGGTGAATAACCATTGTGAGTCACTCGCTCCATGCCATTTTACGTAGGATATAAATTACTGGCACTCTTTACATTACAGCAACGTCATTCCCTTAGTGTTCTCTGCTAGCCTTAATAATTCTGTGACTCATAAATACTGTATCTGCATTCTATCACTTGATGGCCCTTACAGCTCTGCTGTCACAGGAAATAATATATACAATAGCTGATTTCATTATACACTACTGCTATTTCAATTAGCTGATGACTGATGGAAGGCGCAGAAATCTCTAGATTTAGTTACAAGAGATGAACTATACTGTACTTCTACCTTTTTATCTCTATGCCATTGCCAAAAATATTATAGTTCAAATAACTATTATCTATATATTTGCTAAAAAAATGGCTTCTGTTTCCATATCTCAATGATAGGGACGTTCTAGAGCGCTCAGTAAATGTAATAATCATCAAGTAGCTCTTATGTTCCCTAAAATGAACAAGGCAAGTGGGACCAGGCAAGTGGGTTAACCTAGGCTAGGGAATGACCCTGAACTATACATCCCTCCGTGCTGGTGAGTTGTGAGCTCACTGGGTTAAACGGATAGCAAAGGTGCGTGGTTTAGCAAAATATGCTACAAATATCTTTAGATTTGTACCTGCTATCAGAACCTACTGATTTTTTATCCCTCTGTTAGAAGCAGATCTGTCATCTGAGGATGATGGATCCACTGTAAGCTCCACTTTCCAGGAGACAGGGCAATTTAAGAACAAACGCCTACTTCTTAACCCTCTGTCACTTTTAATTACATTTAGCCTGTGTCTAGCCAAGCTACATAACAGAGGTCAGCTAATTCAAGACTTGGAACCAGACAGCAAACAAAACAAATTAGAAGGAAGAACAGATTTCTGGCACGGTATCAGGAAGTAACAAGATGTTCTAACAAAGATGTGAGATACCTCTTTTTAAAGGATACACCCCAAACGGTCATCTGCTCCGGCTATCAGTTCTATGGGGCCGATTGTAATGGATAATAACAGTGTATCCATCCGATGCATGTGACACGGGGAGGTTTATGCTCTGGCATGTTGCGCTAATTTTTCCCCCGGTCCTCATATATAAAGACAGCAGAATAAGATTCAGCGTTTGATTATGTGTGTGCAGAATGACCAGTATTCTCAAATATTTTTGTATTCTTTCTTTGTTATTAAAAATGTCCTATCAGTAGATAGGTCGTCTTACATCAATATGTCCACAAACCTTTTCACGTGGAGGGATGCATACTATCCAGACATTGGCCATAGGATGCTTTTACATGAACAATGCAGTAAAATGTTACAGCAGGGCGGGAAGGCAACAATTTTGACATCTATGCCTTAATGGGGAACACACGTTCTTCTGTGTCACTTTCACAGGCTGTCTTTAACCTGGGAACATCCATAACTTTTACAAAGGGTACTACAGATCTACAGTCTTAAGTGGCTCTTGTACTGAAGGCACAATGAAAGCAGTGGTGCATGACATACCTGAATCAAGTCACTATGACCAGCTGTAGATGTATGAATGTATATAGCCACACCGGTCCTATATAAGAGTAATAGCTTTTATTGGGCCAACATAGAAAAAGATGTATAGTTACATAAGCTGTTTTTCCGTCCCACTGTACAGCACTCTGGAATGTGATGGCGCTATATAAATAATAATTTGAAGAGACCTATGGGGCCATAAAAGTCTCATCCTTTCATATCTGACTACAGGCTTCAGTGAGAACACTATGCAGCCCCGGTGCAGAGAAACCCCTCCAACAAACTAGGCTGCAGTGCGTTCACTTATCATTTCCTGTCTTGACTATTGCAACATACTTCTGATTGGTATTCCACTGCCTCGACTCTCTCCTCTGCAGTCTGTCCTAAACGCTGCTGCTAGGCTTATCTTCCTTGCACGTCGCTCCTCTTCTGCTTCCCCACTCGGTGAAACCCTCCACTGGCTCCCAATTACCTCCCAATTATATTTAAAATCCTGGTACTAATAATACTGCCCCCCATAATACTGTTCCTTCATACATTTCTGCCCTCATAAGCAAATATTCCCCTACTCGATCCTTACGTTCTTCCTATGGGCTAAGGCTCTCCTCCTCACTTATCACCTCTTCCCTTTCCCATTTACAAGATTTCACTCGGGCTGCCCCCATATCTCTAGAATCTAGAGTCTAAGCTTTCACCCTCCCTCCCAACATTCAACAAAAACCCCAAAACCCGGGGTTTCGCAGAGAAGCCGCACCATCTTAGCTGCCAGAACCACCTTGTCATTGATACGACCACCACAATACCTCTCACCCTTTCTCTGCGCCTTATACCCCCCACACTACCTCTCACCTTTTCTCTATGCGTTATGTTTGTCACCCCATTCCCTCTAGATTGTAAGCTTGCGAGCCGAGTCTCTCCACCTAATGTATCGGTTTGTCTTAGTCTGTCAATTCTCATCTTGTCATATCCCTTGAATATATGTATTGTATAAAGCGCTGTGTAAACTGTTGGCGCTATACAAATAAAAGATAAATAAATAATATGAGGGCCCTTCTCACCTGTTGTCTCTGTTAGTCAATTTGTTATGTTACATACTACTTGTTATGTCCTGTCTAGCCATTGTACAGCGCTACGGAATTTGATGGCGCCATATAAAACAATAATAATAATATGCTTTCCTATAATACACAATCTCACACATCATTGCAAAAAGCCTCAATGCTTTCCAGCTGGCGGCCAGCTGTTCTTGGTGTACTGATAAGAATACCTGGGAACTCTCTGGGTTTTCCCCGGAGTGTCAGGAGTTTTGCCCCAATCTCAGGGTGAAGGGGCAGATCAGGGTCACCCAGCCGGGAACTGACTGCTTCCTATTCTACATGGCTGTGACCACATATAAGACTCCCAATTGATGCTTTTGCTACCAGTATGTTATTTTTTATATCCCTGCTTGAATGCAGGCGACTCAATGAAGGTTATCTTTAAATAATGACAAGTTTAGGTTTCCATCAGGACCGGCATTGGAACCATTGAGCCAATCACTACACAGGATCTTATTTTATGGACTATTAAAGAAATAATATTTCATGAATGTAGATTCTGCAGTCATAGAAAAGAGGGGCATCAGGGCAGAAAAAAGGGACAACTTGGGTCGTTATGGCAGACTGGTGAAATTAAACAGGGATACCTGGCAGGTTAGAAATATTACTGTATACGTTGCTTCCCACCACGCATAAACATATATATTTAAATATATACAAATAAGCCGCCCATTACAATGCATAGAGAAGTTGGACCTGCGAGAATTAGGTTTGTAAATGTACTAAATGTACCTTGTTCTTAAAAAATATATATTATTTTTTGGTAAAAACAAACAAAATTGGGTTAAATGTTTTTTTTAAAAAAAAGATTCTTGTGCAAAAAGTAAAGCGTGGTCTTTTCACCACCTGAATTGATCGAGGGATCCAGCCAGCAGGAAAATGACTTCGGTTGCTATGGAGATGAGTCACCATTTTGCCCCACAATCACTATTAGCCTTCACCCCCTCCCAACGATTTGACTTTGGGGCCCTTAATCTTTTGACTTGCATACTCTACCGCCAAAAATCCAGTCAAATAAACACATACAATGTACTGGGAAGGAAAACGCATGCAAAGGATATTTAGTAAATAACAGGGAAATGGCGCCTATTTTACCTCACAGTTGTCTTAGCAAACACCATGTCCCGTCAGTTAATCGCAGGGATGACGCTATTACACGTAATAAGATAAATCCTTATGTGATTTTTAATTTAAGCAGACATTGACATTTAATATACCCTGAGGTGAAAATACCTCAGGCCCAAAATTTACCGGATTCCAAGTCTTTACAGCAATCCTGTTATTTTGATATTTTTACCACCCAGGTATTAGCCCCATATCACCCGTAACATTATTATTTGCTATACTTACATTCGACTGTCTCACTAAGAATAATAAATGCTTGGTTATCATTATGGTAATTATGCCCTTTCACTGCCCTGTTATTACCACTAATAACCAGTTTCGCCTTCACACGTTGACATTAAGGGCATTTGCCATTATCAAAGATGGCGATTACCTGTTCGTGCGAAATAGGTTTTATAAATTCTGAATAGGCGGAGTTCATGGCTGCTCAATTGTTAACACAAGACCCGCCTTCGGTCCATTCGCGAATTAGAGCTGCAGTGATTACAAACACGGTTCTTCGTGACGTACGCTCCACAATGGAGCGGTGAGCTGGTGCCCAGCGATTGGCTGTTGAAGGAACGTGGGCCTACCGCCTTACACACGCTCAGCCAATGGTTACGAGAGCATGTGGTGACGCGTCCTTTCAGTGCTCCGCTCCTCTCACGCGCTTTTCCTAAACTGAACGCAAGACGGACGGGTTCATTTGCGAAGTGTGCAGGAGGAGAAGATGCCTGGTGATTGGCTGGAAGCTGCGGAGGAACTGGCCGACCAGGTAACCGCTAAACACGGTGGCCGCATCCCCGCATACTAGGGCTCAGCACATACTCATACGCCTGCATAGTAAGATGCTAGTAGCAGGAGAAATGGTATAGCCCACAGTTTAAGTTTGTCCCCTCCATAAGATATTGGTTTCTCCCTAACTTAGTAGTTGTAAAAGAGAGAAGGAAGAAACCAAGTTAGGAATGTAGGGAATTGCTTTTGCCTAATTGGTGATGCTAATAAATTGTTTGTGAAATAGCATTTAAGCCAGTGCCACTAATTGCCACGTTGACACTTATTTAATGGTAGGCAGTCACCGTTATCCGCTTATAAGCCTCGCCTATGGGCCTCGTTTGCTCATAGATAAGCAATAATATATGCAACCTCACATTGCAAGTGTTCTATCTCTATAGTGTCACTGGCCTCTGAGGTATAGTATAGATTCCATATTTCCCTATATGCTGTCATTACCAAGAGTGGGGCCCTGCTCCCTATGTCACATGTCATAATTCTCTGGCACTACATCAGACTGATCCACAGAGGGGGTTATGGTGGCTAAAAATTCTTTAACAAGTCCAATGCTTGTTAATGACTAATATAAAGTACCCAAGTGCTAAATACTACCAAAAATAACCCACTAAGACATGTCGCTGTCATTAGATCACTCCGCGCCTTAGTGGGACTGACCCTTTAATTATTTAAACCTGCCATGAACTCTCTGTTCTCCCTGGTGGGACTGATAAGGGGGTTTCGCCTTCACGCCTTGATATTACGGGCAACCGATCGCATGCCATATTTAGTCTTTAACCATTTAAATACGTTGCCGTCATTAGTTCGCTAGGGCACTGACCCTTTAACTATAAACCTTGCTTCCCTTTTGTCACGCTTGGGGTTACTTATGTAGAGTCTTGTTGTTAAAAGTCGTAAAGCCAAAGCAACCTATGGAATGGTCCAGTCAAGCCGGGGCAGTTAGTTGCTATGGAGATAAGGTGACTTCTAAAACATTTTATTGCACTAGACTAGCCCTCTATAAACCTTTTAAAAAGGGCCCCTTTAATCAGATTACAAAGTTACTACATGTATCCCAAAACTGTTATATGCAAAGTACCGTAAGTGTGGTGGGATTGCAAGAAAATGTTGGAGAAAAGGATAACATATGTTACACCGATAGCAAAAGTATGGATGCTCTCGTGTGAACAAAGAGCTTTCCCTTCTATATCACTGGCAGAAACTGTGTGTGTGTGTGTGTATATATATATATATATATATACCGTGTGTGTGTGTGTGTATGTATATATATATATATATGTGTATATATACACTGCCTATTCAAAAGTTTGGTTTTCAAAGAAAAGCACATGTTGTCTGTTAAAATACCAAGAAATGGATCAGAAATCCAGTGCAGATGGGGTTAATGTTGTAAATGACTATTGTAGGAAACAGATGAAATATCTTCATAGGCATACAGAGGCCCTTTGTCACTCCCATCACTCCTGTGCTCCAACGGCCCTTTATCACTCCCATCACTCCTGTGTTCCAATGTGCCCTTTCACTCCCATCACTCCGTTGTGTCTCCATGGCCCTTTGTCACTCCCATCCACTCCTGTGCTTCCAATGGCCTTTATTTTCACTCCCAATCACTCCTGTGTTCCAATGGCCCTTTACACCCCATCACTCCTGTGTTCCAATGGCCCTTTGTCGCTCCCATCACTCACAGAGCCAAGCTTAAGTTTTGGGTTTTTTTTCCTCCAACTGCGTGATATGTGCTTGTTTTCTATGAAAGCAGCTGAGTGACTCCAAACTGGTAGTGTGTATATATTAATTTATGTAACGTATATATTTATATATACATTTAGGATTCAAGAGTCTCTGCTGTTAAAATGTGCATGGACTAAAACTCCAATGTGAACTCTGTTTCTTTGATAATTTATTGAGAATTGCTTAAAATGTAAGATGCAATCAAGAGTTGGACGACTTTATGCTCGCTGATTAAGAACTACGTACAACTTGTTAGAAAAGTGGATTTGTCACCATAGCAACCAAAGGAATCATATGATCTGCACGAACATTCTATTGATTGCACAGTTGGAACTTTGCACCTGAACCCATAAACCCCTTTGCCTTTTTTTGTCCTTTAACTCTATGACAAGACAATATAACGTTCTGATTCTTGAATCATATGATTTGGTATTTCTGTGTTTTAATGTTATTTGCCTTTTTTTTTTTTTTTGCTTTCTCTATGACTGATCTCTTTGCAGTTCTTGCGTGTTACTAAACGCTTTCTCCCGCACATCGCTCACCTATGTCTGATCAGCACGTTCCTGGAGGATGGACTTCGAATGTGGTTGCAATGGACTGAGCAGAGGGACTACATCAATATGTCCTGGGGTTGCGGCATGTTCTTGGCAACACTGTTTGTCCTCATTAACATGTTTGGCCAGCTAGGTGGGTTCAGTGTATGACTTTCCACTGGTTCGGAGTCTTATCTGTATTTACACAGCTCCTTTCTGTTACATTATACACAGTGCGGGGCTCCTCTGGGGTGGATCCCAGTAATATCTGTATTTATACAGCTCCTTTCTGTTACATTATACACAGTGCGGGGCCCCTCTGGGTTGGATCCCAGTAATATCTGTATTTATACAGTTAGAATTGTAATACAATAATCTTCTCTGCAGCTGAATTTATGCCCATTCTCGGCACGAATCTGAATCCAGAGTTCATCTCCGTCTGTAATAACGCGACGTGGGCCATCGGGGAGATCTGCATGCAGATGGGTGAGTGGCGGCGACCGGCCTGAAATTTCACGCAATGAGCAAAGTATAAAATATTCATATCTTGTGAGTAATCCCGTCCTCTCCACAGGGGCCGAAATGCAGCCGTACGTATCTATGGTTTTAAACAATCTGGTAGAAATTATTAACCGGCCAAATACTCCCAAAACTCTTCTGGAAAACACAGGTTTGTTTATATTTTTTTTTCTTTTACTGCCGGCGTAGACGAGCGCTTCCCTTAATTCCGTTAAATTTGGGTTATTTCATGTTTTCTCCTCCAATTTGTAGCCATAACCATCGGCCGTCTGGGCTGTGTTTGCCCCCATGAAGTGGCGCCCATGCTGCAGCAGTTCATCAGACCCTGGTATGTCAGAGGGGTTTATGAACCAGAATTCCATTTTATTTTGTGGGGTTTTTTTTTTTGGGGAGGGGGGGCGCAGCATCTTTTGGCCTCCTGTGAAATCGGCCCCTAATCCATCCCTTCTTTTTGACGTCCCATATCCCCAGGTTGCACGTCGTTACGAAAATATCCGTGACAACGAGGGAAAAGGACTCCGCGTTCAGGGGGATCTGTATTATGCATCTGGGGCGAATCCAGGGTGGTGTCGTCCAGGTAAGTCAAAATTTTTTTTTTTTTTTAAAATTATTATTTATTTATATTTTTTTTCGTTCACAGCGGCCCTGCCCTCATCGGTCTGCTGGCAGTTTAATTCCCGCGACGTGTTTAATAGATATATAAAGGCAGGGCTTGCTTGGCTTATCGGGGGCGCTGAGGCGGGGGCCGTGGGACCGCGTTACGTGAACCTTCTTTCAAAATTTAGATTTTGGTAACCACGACCTCTTAATATTCTTGCCTACAGGACTTTATATTTTTCTGCGACGCGGTGGCATCGTGGGTGAGCCCGAAAGATGATCTGCGAGACATGTTCTACAAGGTACGGCGTCCACTCGACTCATCTGCCCAAAAGTACAAATAAGAAAATAATCTGGAGAGCGTTTCACCCCCCCCACACTAAAAGCGTAATATTAACCCCTTAATGACAAAGCCTGTACATGTACGGGCTCAAAATGCATTGTTTTCAATGGGTTTAGGGACCGCCCATTGTCCTTAAGGGGTTAAATATTTTGTATATTTTTTTAATTGAAATATACATTTTGCTCTCTCCGTTCTCTCAGATTTTGCACGGCTTTAAAGAGCAGGTTGGAGAGGAGAACTGGAACCAGTTCTCGGAGCAGTTCCCACCGCTGCTGAAGGAACGTCTGTCTGCATTCTACGGGGTGTAAAAATAAAAAAGAGAGAAAATATACACATACCCAGCATGGGAGGTGAGAAGGGTCTGTCGGCGGAGGGACTGAATTAATGATGTCGAGGAATATGCCAAGTATGTGCCTACCCACTTTGTTTAACCCCCTTTTTATTTTCTAGGTTCCTGTTTGGTCCATGAGGTCATTGGGAAGGATGGTGTCGTACGCCCCACTCATTCAGTCTTTAGAGGGGTTTCAGGGAGCTGCCAGGACCACCCCCCCCACCAGTCTTTTCCACCCAAATTTCCAGAAACCTCAGTTGAGAGACAAAAAACACTACAACCCTTCTATCCGGAGATCTTTTTAGTAATTTTTTTTTTTTAATGTCGCATGAAGGGGTGTTAGGATTAAGTTGTTCACCTCATTCAGCAAGGGACTGGAACCCTACGTAACGGGGATGTTGGCGGGTTGGGAGGATTAGAATACTGCGGGTGGGAAGCTAGGAACCCACAGAGGACACGACTTTTGTCTTCGGGAGTCCGTCTCGTATCACAACGGAATAGGTCGGCCGTTATCATTGGCAGGGTCACTGGGGTGGGGGGCGTATAATTGGGAGCTAATAGAATAACTAGTCATTTCTCATAGCTGCGGCCCCTTACGGGCCGCTGCCCCTGGTCTGCGTAGTGCAGTAAGTTGTGGATCCTCTTTTAGTGTCGCTTTGAGGTTTGCATCGAGGCGGGTTGTAAAGTTTTTTTTTTTGTTTTTTTTGGATGTGTCAACTACCACCACCACCTGTGCAGTGAATCTTTTTCCCCTAACTAACCATCGGCCCGCGAGGACTTGCATGCGCACCCCGTTCCTTCAGAACCCTGCTGCGTGCTTTCCAAGGAATACGGACATTTTCAGCGGAGGGAAAAGCCCCCGGGTGCCGGGCTGCACAGCAGCTGGGAGGACACGGGGAGGATTTTAAGCAAAATTATTTAATGACGCCCCCCCCCATTTATTTCCTGTGCTTTCTGCTGCAGCCCCCCCATCAGTTTTTATTGGAACGTCGCCCAGCCCCCTGATAGACCCGTTGACTTTTTTTTTTATTTATTTTTTTTATTTTAGTTTATTTTTTTAAATTATTTCCAAGCAGTGTCAGCAAACAAGCGATCAAAAGGGACAGAAGTTTTAATTAAGTAATGAAGTATTTTATGGTTAATTGCTGCCCGAGTCCCCCCACCCCCACCCTGCGAGGCGTAAATGTTTACTCCGTTAAATGGTTTCGGTGATGCTGTGAAAGTGTTTTTGACGTCCGTCAGAAAGCTATTTTTTTTTCTTCTCGCTTAAACCCAAAAATGGGCAAAAAACACGGATTTTCTTAAAATTTAGGGAGCTTTTTTTTTTTTTCTCCTCTCTTCCATACATTCCAGGGTTTCAGTTCACGCTCGGCAATGAAATACGTGGGTTTTTAGTGGATCTTAGCTATTCTAAGACGATGTGAATCGTGGCAGACGTTTAATTCCTAGACTGGGACCTCTATCGCTTGGGGACCGGGGACGTAAATGGGGGAGGGGGAAGAGATAACATGGGTTTAGTTGTGTTCCTGTAGGACGGGCATTGGGGGATGCTGGGGGGGGGGGGGGACGTTGGCTTGTGTCATACGTCACGTGACTCTGTGCCAAGAAGGGTATAAGTCGTCCGGAGGATCGGCGGGGGGGGGTCCGCCGCGTACCCCGGAATCCGCAGGGCCCCGCTCGGCCCCCGGCCTCCCTCCCGGCTTTGTACAGTAGGGCACACCACTAGGCTCCAGTTGAATTCTGGGTTTGTATATTGGTATTTGTGATGTAATGTTTCCTATGGTAAAACTGCAGTGTATTTAGTGTGAAGCCGTCTGCTTGCACCTTTGCTCAGATGAGAATTATATTCTCATTATATGTATATTTTTTTTTGTTTGTTTTGTTTACTAAAATGCAGTTTTTTTTTGTGACTCTAAAAAAAAAAAAAAAAAATTCCTCGTATTGTGTTATTTGCAATTCTTTTTTTTATAGCTTTTCCTTTAAGTGAGAAACTTTTAGAAAAATCTGATTAAAGGGAATCCGTCCCCTCCGAGATGACGGCGTCCCGCTCCGCTTTCTTTACTCCTTTTGGTATCTCCCCCGCTGTGCTCGACACGGGGGCTGCCATCTTGCTGCTGCGAGGGGTCGTAGCTTTATAGTGAAGGAAGCCTGATGGGTCGTGCTTTTAACCCCTTCATAGACGGAAGGTCAGAGTTTCCCGTCCTCTTGATCCTCCTCCAAATTGGGGGAACAACTGAAGTCTCAGGGGGGGGGGGGGGATAACGACACGAAAACACAAACGTGACACAACGTGGCCTGCCGTAGAGTCGCTCCGCGGGGGCGTGTTCTGTGTAACTCCTCAATCAAGCTGAAATGGACAGGAAGTATTACGCAACTTCCTGCTTGGCCTGATCCATTGACCTATCTGATCTTCAGTAAGGTATCACGGGAAATAACTGTTTAAAACATGCAATATAGAACATTTATATCCCCAAGAAAACCCACAATTCATGTGATGATTTTAATAATCACCTTGGAAACGACATTAAGGTCACCTGGAGTAATGGCTTTTAGTGATGGAATCACCACTTTATCTCAGATTATTAGCTTTTATTTATATGGAGCCGACAATTTACAGAGAGCTTCTCACAGTCCGTGTACACACACACACAAACACACACCCCGCTTCTCACAGTCCGTGTACGCATACATACAAACACGCACCCCGCTTCTCACAGTCCGTGTACGCATACATACAAACACGCACCACGCTTCTTGCAGTCCATGTACACATACATACAAACACGCACCACGCTTCTCACAGTCCGTGTACACACATACACATACATACGCGCACCCCCCTTCTCACAGTCCGTGTATGCATACATACA
>VKOC01023943.1:0-13353 GCA_009364415.1 Spea multiplicata
TCTTATTCCCACATTTCTTTCTCCTCCTTTGAAAAAAAAACAAAAAAACCCACCCCGTACTTTGTTAAATCCTTTGAAGTATTTCAATCTTTCTGTGACACCTTCTCTCTCTCCTATAAGGTATATGTATTTAGTCTTTGTAGTAAATTGTTTCCTGCAAACCATTCACCATGGATAAAGCCGCCACCGCTTTTGAATCCATTTTAAAGGGATACATCACAACTAGCTGCCTGGTGACCCTACAAAGGGTGCCTCATTTTCTCTTACCTTTGCAGCCCCCCACCCCACTGTGACACAGTACTACTTAGCTGCCATGCCAGAGTGTAGAGATCACCCCATCTATTATTCTCCCTTTGGCCTTTAAGTCAGCGGAGAGATGCGCAACTTTTTTAGTTTACTAGAATGTCACTGGTGTGAGGACAAGCCACTTGAACTTATGGGCCTTATGGTGGAAGACCAATCCCTTAAACACTACTCCAAATCAGAGGTACAGGTTACCCATTTGAAAACATGTAAAAACCCTGGTATGTATCAACTCTCTCTCTAGAACGTTCTTTATAATCGAAAATTATACAATCTTAAAAATGTCTTATGAAGTGTTCCGTAGTGCAGGTGTAATAGTCAGTTCATGCATTAAAATTGCATGATTTTGTCAAAGGGATTTGGGTCATTCTGCCAGCATCAGCAATGAAACCATGCCCCCCTCATACCTTGGAGTCACACCTTCAGGGTGGTTGGGGGTTATTCAAATCTTACTGGAATGTGGCTTCCCTTTCGTGCTAACCTTTATTTCTTTTTCCTCTTTCGCGGTCAATGCAGGACGAGCTGCTACGTCTATTTGGAACAACTTTTAATGCCTTGGAGAACCTGCTCAAAATCCTTTGGCAATGCACAGGTTGATGAGAAGCTGGATGAGAAAATCATCTATGAAGCGCAGTAGGCTTGGCAGAATAGCATGTTATAAGTTGGTCCTCCACAGTCTACGTACCATGAGTAAAAATGTTACAAATGCGAAAATGTTAGATTTGATTTTCAGGGAGCAGGGATAGTGAACAGGTTGGAAAGAGAAGATAGAGGCAGTACCCATTCTTGTTGTTGGTAGCAAAGTGGTGTTTTTCTGCTCCAAGTTGATGGCCACAAAACACCCCCACGTCCGAGGGCTCAGCTAACAGCTCAGACCTGTGGGATAAAACAAGCAGTGTGTCCTGCATCAATTGTCTATTTTGTCACATTAACGGCTCGGTGGAGTTTGCTATCCCAGTTTGGAGTTAACGGAAGTATGGAAAATGCTACACCCAATCACAAATGAAGTCTTGCTGAGCCAATAGAGACGCAACTCCCACCTAGGAAGTGACTTGACGTGGCACATTAGGGAACTTCACATTTTTTATCTTTTATGGAAATAAAATGAATTATTTAAGTGTGTGTATTATTATTATTATTATTTTTAATATTCCTTTGGTATGTAGCTTTCTGCTTTCCCTCCTCCAGTGTGAGGATTTGTGGACAGTTGTACAAAAGCAAACATAGGGGTTTAATTTGAGTGAATTTTCAGCTCTGGACAAGATAGTCCTGGCTATTTGTGGATTGTTGCTATAACAGACAACCTCAATATCAGAAGCAAGTCTACGGCAGAGACCTGATTTAAACTCCTTGACTTTGCTATACATTCTAATTGCCAAATTATTAATCTGTTTCTTGGCTGGCCCTGTATAATGCATAGCTAAGTCAATGAGATGTCGCTGAAAAATCCCTGACCATTTAATTATGCACTATACAGGAGCAGCACAGTCATGACCCATGCACTTCACATTATTACGGCACTGTGTATTAACTGTTCGAACACCGAAAAATGACACGGAGGCACATTGGATTTAGAATGGGCCACGGCATTTATTTACTAAATGCCGCGACATTGTTTATTACTCCAAATTTTACAGTATTAAAGAAATGTACACGTCTTAAAATTCTGAATTTAAAACTGAACCGACCATAACTTAATGGTCCTATTGACGACACCAGCCCCGCCAGATACCACCGGTCGTTGTAAAACTCAGGACACGATGGGTCGGGGCAATAAACACCTTGAATGTAGAAAAACCTGTATGGGCATCACTCTAACATCTATCATCTAACCTACAACATGAATGTATGCCCATACCACAAACTAGATCAAGGTCTAAAAACCTCTGGATCACTCCGCCACGGGCCAACGTGCTTGACCACCTTAAGCACGTTGCCCTCGCCACACCTGAACCGCTCTATCCAATCCATCGGCCACCTCCAAGCACCACAAATCCAAACCAATAGCATTCAAATGCACACCGTCCCTTCCCAGCATCCCTGAAGGGTCCTCCTCAATGTCCTTGAAATCTTGAAATTAATTTGTTAACCCTTCGCTGGGCCCTATTCACCCCCACTACGGACCTGGCACCTCGCCAGAACAACCGCGGGGTTATGTGGGACCAAACAAAAATAACACCCGGAAAAGCCGCCTGAAATCTCAACATATCACATTTGATATCCTTGATTAACTTACGGACAGGCCGACTACATAAATCGTTCCCCCCTGCGTGGATGAAAAGGACGTCCGGTGCCCCGTGCCACGAGGCCTGCCGCATAACCTCATAATGCACACCCTCCCATCGCAGACCCCTAAAACCCAACCACCTGACCGTAGCCAGCGATGGATCTAGATTCAGCAAACGCCCCCGAGGCTTCATCCCAGCGCGCCGAGCTGCCCAGAAAACATACGAGTGACCCAATATCCACACTAAGCAAACCTCAGGATCTATAAAAGAACAAAGAAATAATGTAAATGTTAAAGCAAACAAAGCACTGAAAGAACAGTTATGCCATAACAACCGAATACTGATGCTAAGCATTATTAAATCAAATTGGGCCTGATGTACCGTCGAAATCGGCCCGATTCCCATCTGCCAATATGTTTTATAATTGCGTCACCGAAGCCACATCTAGCTGCCCGAGTAGCTGCTCCGATACGAAACGAGTGAGATCCGAATTCAGAAGGAGCGAGACCCAAACTCCCAAGACATTTTCTAAAAACTGCTACGAATTGAAACCTGGAAAGTGAAGTACCGTCAGCATGTCTTAATAAAGAACCATCGCCCTCGGGTCGAATAGCCAAATATGCTTGCAAAGAACCTACCGGACAAAGGTCGGAACCCGGAAAGGAGAGCAACTGCACCTTAAAACCCTTACCATTTCTATCCGTCTTGGAACACCTAATGAAAATCTCAACCATCTCTGTCCCCAAGCAAACATCCCTAAGTTGCAAGCCACCTTGTGATTTAGTATTAGCCCCTACCAACTCGCCTATCCGAAAGGCACCAAAAAATGCCAATAAAAAGCTTAAACGAAAAAGTCGTACCTCAAAACCAGAAGAACAAATGCTACAAAGGCATCCACAGATGCGCTCCAGGAGCCGAAATGTCACAGGACGCCGCGAGTCAGGCCTGTAACCACCCCGACGATAACCCTTCATTGCCTGACCAACTAAAAACTCTTTGGTAATATCCCTTGTCCCCTGCACAATGAAAGCAGAAAGCATTTTACTGACCAATACGCAACACCAAGCAGAAGCCATGGGATCCGGTTCCACTTGCACTAATCACGCTCTAATTTACTGCCCTGTAATTTGGATTTCAAAACTATTTCACAAATAGCACAATGTAACAACTGGTTGAAAATAGAATTCTTTGTTCTTTTAGTAACACATTTGGGTATTTGCTGTTAAACAAGATGTAAAGTTTCAAAAACATTTAAGCAGCTGGATTTTTGAACACTGAAAAAATAAACTCGAAGGAAATAAAACCAAAAGAAATCAAAAAACATTTCAGACTTTTGTCTTACAAACAATACATTTCCCAAAACCGATTAACTGAATATTTTAGATTTTTCTTTGGGGGGGGGGATAAAACATTTTAAGACATGTTAAGAACTTTAGATTTAGCGATACAAGGGGCAAGATGGGCCCTGCTCAAAGAGCTTACAATCTAGGCGTAACCCCTATTATTATTGTTTTATATAGCGCCATCACATTCCGCAGCGTTGTACAATGAGTAAAGAGGATATAATTTGATTTGAAGAGGTAAGACGGACCCTGCTCGAAAGAGCTTACAATCTAGAGGTAACCTGCATTGTAAAAGACATGCAATTCATTTCAAATGTACAGAAATCAAATGAAAAAGTCAGACCTTAAAACACGTTTATCGGAACTGAAAACCCAATTTACGTTACATGAGTGATGTACGGATTAATAATATATTATGTTTGACGCTGAGATTAGAATTCTGGAAACACCATTTGAAGTACCTTATTTATTGTTTTTATCACGTGGTAAAAGTGAACATTTTATTGGCCGTTTCGATATAAAACCAGTTTGTTTTTGATAGAACATGAAGATTTTTTTTTAAAGAGCCCTGAAAATACGTCGACGAGGATTAAGAAGAACACCAACCCTTTCATGGTTTAATGCATTTGTCATGAACCCAAATCAGAGAAAATGTAGACATTGCGGTTACAAAAACCCACCACAAAGGTTAAAACCACTTTTGGGGGACACATTTCTCTTTCAAACACCAGAATTTCACATTTATTCGCAAAACCTTGGTTTAGAAAGCAGCATTTTATCCTATGAGACGTACAAGGTATACAAGTTAGCGCCTGATGTTTAGATTAGGATGTGAACAATCGTTGGAACGTACGGAAGTGTCAATCATTTAGAGATATGGTTTTGAAAGAAAGTCACAGAATACGGTTTTCATACACTCTTGAACACAAATTCTAGCCTTTAAATATGTTATCAGGTCTTTTAGACATTCGGTTTTCATTTAATCTGGATTTCAAATTTTTTTTTATTTTTTATTTTTTTATTTTTTTTACAGATAATACAATTTGGCGGCTGTTTGAGAAATGTACATTGCGGATTAGTAACTTGTTTAAATCACAATTTTCAAAATAAAGTAACATTTGGATTTGCTTGGATTAGTAAAAACACAAATATTAGATGACCGTTAACCACTTGGATTATTAGACATAATCATTTTACATTTCTTCAAAAACCATGGATTAGAATCAGTTTCAGACACAATATTCAGACGCTCGAGCACCATTTTTCCTATGACACGTAGGGGGTATAAAAGTCAACACATTGTGTTTAGATTAGGACATGAACGGTTGTTTCAATGTATAAAAACGTCAATCTTTTAGACATTTGTTTGCGAAAGGAAGTCACACAATATATTTTTTATATGTTCTTGAACACAAATTCTAGCTAGAAATCATCAAAGCATAGAAAAGATTGAAAATGTAACATTTTAAAGCAAGAAATAGCATTTTGTCAAACTTTTTAAGCCTAATACACGATTAAAAACAGGTTTAAAAAAATATCAAAAAATATAAATATCAAGACAGACATAAAATACTCACTCAAAATGCAGTTTCATAACATGGAGACTGGAAGAAATATGCTTATGAAAAAGATATTATATATAACACACAGTATTATAAACATATCTGACCCAAACATGCATTTTTTCATCACTATTTTGGGATAAAAAGAACAGTTCGGAGTAGATTTTATAAGCAAACGGAGAACAGAAAGCTAAAATGAAATATTTAAATGTCATACAAATACAAACCCAATACAAAAACAATTAAAAAGAATGCTTAAATATATGAATGATGTAAAAACCATCATGAACGCTTAAATATTTAAATGATGTCAAACTAATACAAAACACACAAAATATTGCAAAAGCTTAGATGTAGAATTATTCAGGCAGTTAAGAAATGGCAAACAGCGCAAACAATAATGACAACTGTGTGTATAAAATGTCCATACCTGGCCAAAGCCGTCCTTCTACGTCAGAGTAAGAATCACTCAGCATAGCGGCTTTAAGAGGTCTCTCTGCTTGCAGTATTTGGGCAAATTGTCTACGATAAGACTTCCAGTTACAATTTCTGTTACCTGCAGTGGGTAAATTATAAAAAAAGAAGAATCACTATTATTACGGAATTAGATGATTTACATTTACTTCAAAAACGTTATAACAATAGTGATAACAATACTAATTCTACACGTAAAATCAAGTTGCTTTAAATCAAAAAGGCCATCCGATTATTATTATGAACGTTAGATTGTTTATGAAATTATTGTCACAAAATACATTTTCAAAAAAAAATATTAAACACAGTTTTTCAGGCTGCTGTATATGAGCCATTAGAATGTTTCTGGGAAACTATAGAATGACTCGGTCTATAGTCACCCTCGAGCCTAGAAGTTTAAACATTTTACATGAACCCATAAAATCGGAAAGCCTATAAACTGTGTTAACATGTGAAGTCCGTCTCCTCCGCTCTGTGTAAACACAAAAAAAAGCATACAATCCCCAGAAATCTTGCCCAAAAAAAAAAAACTACCCTAAAGAAGGGCTCAACAAACCACAAAGGGACCCATCGGGAATCCGGCACCCAGCGGGGTCACGTAGAGCATGTTATGTGACCGTGCGGGGTAGCGTCACGGCACTCGCTTAACTGCAAACCCACAGGGAAGCACAGGGTGCCAGATAGAAGACCTTGAAAGAATTGGATCTTTGGCAGTCACACTAAAACACAAAAATCCTGAGTCTTTTGCCCCAATAAACATCCTTTAAATTACTGCCGGGGGGTAATCTATAAAAACATGATACGGTGATACGATTCGATGCATCCTATATAAACCTTCACGGCTATATGGCCTACCAAGAAGCGGTCCTTAAAGACCACCAGATAGTTTTCTAGCCAACATGGATGAACCAGGGGCAGGTGGGTGAGAATCATGATCACTCAGCGTGACTTTTCATTCTAGGAAAATATAGTTGCAGATATTCCAAACGAACGCCCAAGGATTCCACCCAGATGTAGCTGATCTAAATGGTCGCGTCACAGAACACTGCGCATGTCTGAAAACAGCAATCATGTGACTCTTTTATGGAACAACTAAAAGTGTAATTCTTATAATGAATTACTAGGAAGCAGCAGATGTCATTAGCGCCGGCTACAAAGGGTTCACTTCTGTAGCAAGAGGTTTTGGGGGCTACCAGAGGGCCAACATTCCACCCCGGTTTAGGACACAGTTCTCCAGCAAATAAAGAATGGCAGGGTTGCCTCAGATTCCATGAAGACTATAATGCCTTCGATCCCAACAGAAACCTAACACTGAGCTACTTTCACACAAACATCCAATTCATAGACATAACCATTTACATGAAGAACAAGTCCATCCACACATTACTCAACCGCTAACCAACAGATAGACCAACCTACCGGAAACACCACAGACATCCCCAAAACCCGATCATCTACAGTCCAGCCGCCATATATCATCTTTCAGAAATCAGACTCTCAAATACAGAAAGCCTTCGATATGCCCAGAAAAAAACTCCTGAGATACCAGCAGCCACAAAAAGGAGATTGCAGACAATTCGTAGCAACCTACAGCCCACAAATGGACTGCCTGTGTGACACTCACTACAAAGTAACGCCGTGTACAGCACAAAATATACATCCCACAGGTCACTGGTGGGAACATTTATATATTCAATGTATCATTTATCAGAAAAAAACAAGCTTTCCACAGAGAAAGGCTACTTGTATAGCAACCAAGTCACCCAGGCGGACCACGAGAATAATAACTGCCCCCGCAACCACGTCAACCTTACAGACCACAGGGAGAATAATAACTCCCCCGCAAACCACGTCACCCCGACAGACCACTGAGAATAAACTCCCCCTGGCAACCACGTCACCCAGACGGACCATGAGAATAATGAACCTCCGTAAAAGTGCAGACATAGAAACATGAGCTGAACAGTATAAAAGCATGACGGCAAGAGAGCGTGCGTAATGATGTGTAGTGCAGGACTAGAGGTATCGGTAGTAAAAGGGTTAACAGACTTAGTAACGTTTGAGTGTGAGAAGCGCACCTGAGTGGCCATGCATACAGATAAACGATCCAAATCAACAGAAGTAGCCAGCATAGCTCCAGTGAAACTGCTACCTTTAACACAGATGTTTTAATCAGGCACTGTTAGTAAATGAAACATAAAGAGATTACGAAGAAAGTGAAAACAGGCTTGGGAAGGTTTTGGATTGATTAACAGCACCTGTGCCGTGCCCTGCATACACAAAGCAGTCAGTAAACAACAAAAACCCCACGTAGACCCCGTAAATGAGTTAATAAACGACCGAGCAAGCCACGAGAAAATAAGTATAACGGGAAGGGGGGTGCCCCCTCTCGAATAACCCTGGAAAACCTGATTTGCAGGAGTCATTTGGCTCCTGAAACACAGACATGCCACACTAGCCCAAAACTGCAATGTTCCTTCCTGAAGTTCCGTGACATCACTTCCTGTATAGCATCAGCCAACGTTAGGAGCTGTAACGTAGCTGTGGAAGGGAGAGGCGTTGGTTAAATAACCATAGCCCCTCCCACAACTACAGGCTAATATACATCAGCCTTCACATATATACACACACACATATATATATATATAATAATAAAACTATATACATACATACATAACATGCAGGATAATAATAGCCCCCGTTATCATCAGTTATAGGGCTGCAAACGCATTACACCTTCTGCTGCTCTCAATGCTCCATCAAATAAAGGGGTTTTTGGTAAAATTACAACTTTGCCTTCAGAAATAATTCTCCCACTGACGCCGAACACATCGAGCTTAGGGAAACTACCGATAATTATATCTATATACATATACTATATATATATAACTATATAAATATATACAACACACCACACACAGACATACATATGTGTACACTCACACACACACACACAAAGCAGAACCGCACAAGCGCGTGACGCTAACAAACATGTGGAACTATCTTGGGTGAGCGAGGAAAGTAACATGAGTGGATTTTACTCAAAGTAATTTAATCTCATAACCAGACAGCTGATTTGTCCTATAACAGCGTTAATTATTATTTTCAACGATAACGGCTGTCGGGCCAACAGGGGCACCACCAACAACAAGAAGTCAGATCGCAGACCCCACTCAGAGGGGCCGGCTGCACTCATATAATATATAATGTATAATATAATTCACACTTACGCTTCTGTCACAGGACACCATTCGCTGGTGGACTAAACGACGATGCGCTCCGCGCGGGGAGGTCCAGCGATTCAGAAACTTTTCTCCAATCCATGCTCTGGGTGCTCACTGCTCTCTTATGGGGCGGAATAAAGATGTTCTTTTAATACAGGGTGACCCCTGCCACTAATACCCCTCCATGGTAACGGAGGGGGCTGTTACCATCTGAAAAGAGCTCCCTGTTTAGAAAATAAAGCCCAGACACGGCCAGTCCTGGGCACACAGTACTCCACGGGGAATATCAAACAACTGCGGGACCCATAACGCTAGGCAAGTCCACGGTGGCATGGCTGAACTTGATGTTGGTTGCCGCGTACGCTTACAGTAACCGAAGTAACAGTTCGCAGTTTGTTTGTTTGTTTCCGCCCCCTACCAGTCACACTCAGGGGGCAGTGCTCTACTACTGGCCACTCCCCGTCCAATCAACCATTAGGGTGTAGCGTGTCAGTATGTCTCCGCCCGCCGCCATTCACACTCAGGGTCACCTATAGCTGACCCCCTGTGTGTGTTTCTGCCGCTTATAGCTGTCCCCCTGTGTGCATTCTCGCAGCCTCCTCTGGGTGTCCCCCTCTCAGCCTCCTCTGGGTGTCCCCCTCTCAGCCACCTCTGAGGTGTCCCCTCTCAGGCCTTCCTGGGTGCTCCCCCTCTGAGCCTCTAAGGTGTCTCCTCCTCATGCCTCCTCTTACGTGTCCCCCTCTCAGCCTCCTAGGTGTCCCCCTCTCAGCCTCCTCTAAGGTGTCCTCCTCTCAGCCTCCTCTATGGTGTCCCCCTCTCAGCCTCCTCTATGGTGTCCCCCACTTTCTGCCTTCCCCTGGCCATATTATGCCTGTCTGTTCCTGATCCACTGAGTGGGTGCTTTTGAGTGTATGTGAGTCAGGAGGAGACACACAGTCCGGGTATCTGGTGGCGTAGAGGGTGATTGTGTTAACTAACATCAAGGGGGTTGTTACTCTATTTTCCTGTGAGTGCTGGGGCTGTTATTAAGACGGTCTGTATATTTATAGCTTTAGCGGGTCAGGCATTCTATGTATGTGGGAAATAACACAGTCAAGCTGCCTGGTGGTGTAACGGGTAGGTGCAATACCTACGGTGTCGCGGAAAACACCTTACCTGCTACCTAAAAATAAACACCAATCATACTACTAAACATCTGCACTACAAGCACTTGGCAGGCCTCACAGAGATTAGAACCAGGAATCAACTTCAGGGAAGGCAATGCACCTAGCACTGAGCCACAAGAGGAGTGACCCAGCTAAGCTCGTCCGTGATAGACATCCTCAAATCCGCTGCTCTAAAAACTAAAATACAACCGGCCCCTATAGTGCTATATACTGACACAGGGACCGAACGAGCAACCTTTCGGATCATAGGTGAGGCGCTATACCTCTATACCACAAGATAGATAGATGTGTCCTTCACCATGGTTATTTAATGCCTGTTCCTGACTCACATATACACATCGACAGGCATCATATATCTATGGGGAAGCAAAGCAGCCAGCTCTCTCTTAGCCTAATGTTTGGTTGTCTGACTCGCCATGCAAAGCGACGCTGGCTTGATCCTGGGTGACTCTCTAGTAAGTGTTATAGCGGCTGTGGGTACGTTTAATGTATTTATGAGATAACATACACTAAACACATTTTTATGGTTAAGCAGCAACTCCACACCGGCTCTTCCACAAGGCTTTCAAACTACTTACAAGTCACCAAAGAGGTAGTTCTGTGTCTCCAAGCGCTGAGACAAGTGAACTCTAGTAGAGCTGAGTAGAGACTCCACAGAGGAGAGACATGCAGTGTGGAAAAGGTCAGCCTCATTTTGGTACAATGGGGTAAACTGCTCATAAGCCATAAACAAACGGTGAGGAGGACTCTGTGCACAGGAGCTGACAATCTAGAAGGAGGTGAGGGGATATTACACGAGAGCACAAATGTTTGGGGTACACGAGTGTATGAGTAAATACTGATGATGGTAAGATCACCGACCATAGGTACAGAGCAAGGGGTGTGAGGCTCATCAGCTTACAGATGGGACTGAAAGCCAAAGGATGAGAGGAGTTTGCCAAGGGATGCCACGTAAGGGGGAACAGAAGGGGCCCTAGAACTGAGCCTTAGGGCCCCCGACTGAAGGGGAGCAGAGTACCCAAAGAGTGTTTTAGGAAGAGCCATCACAGCAGCGGGGAGAGTGCCATTCAGATATGAGCCGCGTTTTAGAGACCACGCAGGATGCACCTGATTGTGCCAGCTCTGCGTACAAAGCACGTTCCCTGTCTCCAATGCTCTCTTGTGCATCTGGTTAGGGAGGGATGAAGAAAGTGAGAGGGAATGGAATGGTTTTGGCGTACCACGTCCCCTCCGTGTGACTCCCGCTATCAACCCAAAATGGCAAAAGGTCACCACCAAAAGGAATCACACTGTTAGGGATATGAATGGGGATTAATATTCTATCACATATGCAGATTGTGGGGCATTTCCACTTCAAAGGAGCACAGCCACAACATCAAAAATTCTACGTTTTATCTCTGATCCTAAATTCTTTCAAATCCCCCAAAATCCAGCTGATAAATGACATCACGGCGGAAGGTAATGGAGAGAGAATTTATTGTGAAAATGTGCATTTACCTTCTCAACATGAAAAAGACCCCATAATCTTGCAATTATTCATCGGGTATCGGCTAGAACTCACTGGGTTATGGCTTCAACTCATACCAATGTGCAGCACAAGCATGACATCACCAAGTGTACTTACCAAATGCTTACTCAGCAATCATGAAGCCAAAAATGGCATGTACTAGTCCGTCCTAATGTTACTAATGACAGCAATTAATAAAGACACAATATTTACAGATTATCCGGATATTATTACTAGACGGAAATATTGGCAAATCTTCCCACACTAAATTCTCAGCTAAATACCGCGCTCGGTGTTGCCATGGTTTCAGGATATCAGCTACGTCTCATAAGTCGTTGTGCTATATATCCCAAAAAGGAATGAAATCCCTCAAATTTCAGATAATGGAAACAGTGTTATATTTAGCAGCTGTTTTTGCCGGTGTCCAGCTGAATGGGGGGAAAAAAAGAATTCGATTCACCAAAACATGTCGATTCGCTAGGAAATAAGATAAAATATGAAGAATATTTTACTCACACTCACCTGCAACATGGCAAGGCTATACATGTTCTTCATCATCATTTGTCTGTTGTTAATGGACTTGTACATATGTACAGTACTGGGCAAAGGTTTTGGCCGAGTGTCAAATATAAGAATGTTTTTAAAAATAGACATGCTATTCATTTATGTTTATCATTTAACAAAATGCAAAGTGAGTGAACAGAAGAAAAATGTAATCAATATTTGGTGTGACCACCATTTGCCTTCAAATCAACATCAATTCTTCTAGGTGCACTTGTACACCTTTCATGATGGATAAGTATCTGCCGGTATGTCTCAGCATGGAGGAGCCAATAAATTCTGACGAACTCCCCAACGCCATTTACAGAAATGCAGTGCAGAATTTGCAAGGAACTGCGACCATGGTTCACTGTTGCCTAAAAACACTTATTTTTGTACTTCTCTCCAGCCCTTCGGCGAACAAACCGCTTTCTGCTGCAGTCAAATATTTATAATTTTAACTCATTAGCAATTTTTTTCTGCATTTTCTAACTACCTTGTGCCTTGTTGCTGTGCTCTGTCTTGCCGGGATGTAGGACTTTTGACATTAAACTTGTTAGTAAGTTTGGATGTTCCTCACCCTGTATTATTCCTCCTACACAGCTGTTTCTGTTTTAATTAATGATTGTGTTTCAACATACATATTACATTGATGATCATTAGCACCTGTTTGGTACAGTTGTTTAATCATACACCTACTAATTTGCCTGCAAAATCCCTGACTTTGTACAAGTGTACCTAGAAGAATTGACGTAGTCACACCAAACATTGTTTTGATTTAGATTCTTCTTCTGTTTATTCACTTTGTATTTTAAGTGATAAAAATACTATAATAAAACTTTTTTTACACCAGCCTAAAACCTAGTGAACTAAAGGACCAATATTTAAAAGGTAGAGTGTTATATGAGCTTTTTTTTTTTTTACACGTATGAAAAGGCTACTGAGGTCTTGAAAGCATATATAACTCCACCACTTTGAACGCTGAACCACTAAAATGTATCAGAAA
>VKOC01023944.1:0-42171 GCA_009364415.1 Spea multiplicata
TCAGGATTCTGGATAAGTAAAAATAAAATAGTTCTATTTTACGGATGCACTAAAATGAAAATTCTGGACCAAACCCGAAAATTCAGGGTTCACTTAGCCGAAACTGAAAATGACCCCCCCACACACTTTTAATAAAACTAAATTACACACCAAAATTGTACAAAAAAAATTATATATTATGATTGTTAACAGCAATCTCAGGCATACCCAGATTCCAGCATGTACTGGTTGGCTGGGCATTGTATTTTTGTCCAATTTTAGTGTGTAACCACACTTTTATTAAAAGTAACACACCACAATTGGACAAAAAAAATCAACAATATGACTTGGCATGATAGGAGTGTGATTGCTAACAGCAAAAACACTCTTTTTATACCCAGGCAACCAGTGAATGCTGGAACCCAGACATGATGGGACTGTGATTGCTGTTAGGTGTTAGCAATCACACTCCTATCATCCCAAGTCAGCCAATACGTGCTGGTACAGGGCGGCTGTAAGTGCAGAACCCTTACTGCTGGCAGCATCAATACACAAGGGGGGTAGCTAGCCAGGTTTCATCATGTACAGGACTGGAGCGGAGAATAGACCCGCCCACAAGTAAGCAGCAGGGGTTTTGTGATCCTGGCTGCCCATCTGACGCGGGCCGCACCTCGAGGTTCCATGTTGGACACCCCTGGTATATGGTATATGGTATATGGTATATATAGCAACTTATCTATTCCTAGTATAACGCCTCTTGGCACAACGTCAAGAAAAGCATATACTTGACCTTTTGCACAGTTTCGAGAGAAGCATATTCTAGATGTTTTGGCCCAATTTCAAGGATAGCATAATATATATCATAGACTGGACGTTTCCTGTTTTTATGTTCCTGTCAGCAATAATATTTCTGATAACATAAGCATAAGCATTTTAACAAACATTTTTCTACCAATAAGCATTTTTCTTACAGTAGGCGATATAATATTAAGGGGGGATATGTTATTCTCAGCCTAAACATGGGTGAATCCTATGTTCCATTCGATGTACCTGTTCAATGGGTGATCTTCTGATTGGTAAAGGTCTAATGCTCTCCGAAGCCAACGCTGAGTATTTTTCAATAACTGGCATGGTTTCACAGATTCAGTTAGGTTTAAATCCTCAGATTGTTGGAAAAGATGGGCAATTTGGAAAATCGTTATAGGAGAAACAAAGACTATACTGTTTATATAGTTACACATCGGTAGGTAACTTGTTCCTGTAGTTGGGATACCGTAGCTTTTGAATGAGTCTTATTTCCAGAAGTTGCGCATGAAATAGGGGCTAAAGTACTTTGAAGATTGAGATTTAGCAGGAGGTTGGTTTGATTTGAGAGTGGTCTTCTGTTGGGATTTTTCAATGTAATTATCTATAGCTGCAGCATATTAGTATAAGAGGGCATCATTGGGCAATCTCATGGAGCTCTATTGATACCGCCCCGCAAGTCCAGCATGTTATTTTCTGATCTTGTGCAACTTAATTTAGAAGCTTTTTTTCTCGTTACTTTGCAGCATTTAAATTGTTCTACATCTACATATTCATATATGTCCATACAGATTGATGCTGTATAAAAACACACACGGTACACATATTCATGTAGGGTAGCAACTTTTATTACAGACATAATTTCCATTTTAAGAAAAATCAACAGATTGTGTACATAAATAGAATATATTCTTTTTAAGGCGGATGTAATCATGGATTGTATGAAAAGTGCCAGTGAATAATTTCTGCATAAAGAGCTGTTTCCAAGATTGTCAAACCTCTGAATCGATCACATTTTAAAATCATAACTGGTTTTCAATAAATGCAATAGAAATCAAACAATGCACATTTTCTTTGGTTCTATAGAACAGCAGTACTTATTTGCTGGCAAAAGGCATAAAAAAATATACTAGAAAAAATACCAAGGCTCTGGAAATGCTTGCATATATCACCAGATTAATGTATTCTAGCCTGGTACTTGTTTCTCTCAACTGTTGTATAATCCCTAGATTATAAAGACTGGCATAAACATGTCACAACCATTAGAAGCACAGCATTATTATTAAGGAACACACTCCAAAAACAAAACCCGCTGAGGGCAGTAAGGGGCACTATAGTGTATGATTTGTTTACAAAATTTATTTTCTCTGTGTAGCTTAAATTCGTTTAAGCAGAGACTTATATCTTCCACTCATTCTTCATCATGACAACAAAGTAAGCATCACTATCTATAGAGGCACTGACTCCGCTGTAGTAATTCAGGAATTCTTCCTCTGTCACCTGCAGGAAAACATAAAGGGGGAATATAAAAAAAGAGAAAATGGACACTTGTTCTGAAGGGCAGTTTTACGCAGTTTGTACACTGCCGGATTTTTGTTCTCTACAGATGTCAGTTCTAGGGGGTGCCAAGCCATTCAGCTCAATTCCCTATATTTTGTTTTTTAACCTTTTAAGATCACGGGGTACTGGGGAGGCACCTTTTAGCGAGTTGTATCATCGTTTGATTCTCCTAGTTGCCAAGATGTAGCTTCTTTTCTGCTGCATGTGGGATGAGCAAGGCTTGTGCTTGCACAGCATTCCGGTATCTAAACCATTCACACAGACCAAGGGGCCAAGATATGGAAAGCAAGGCAGAGTTTTAACTACTTTCTGATCCTTTTTGATAACCCAGCCATGGTGTAGGAAACCCCTAAAAATCTGAGGGGACAGCATTTTCCCCCATCAGATCCCCACTTTCTCCCCATCTCTCACACTATCTTTCCCCTCTCCCCCTTCTCACACTATCTAGCCCATCTCCTCACACTATCTACCCTCTCCCTCTCCCCCTTCTCACACTATCTAGCCCATCTCCTCACACTATCTCCGGCTCTCCCTTACCCCCTTCTCACAACTATATACCTGCTCGCATAACCCCCTCTTTGTCAATCTCATCTCCCTATCCCTACCCCCCTTCTCACTAGTAAGTTCTCGTCCCTACCCGCTTCTCCTGCTCCTCTCCCTACCCCCTTGTCACTAGCTAGCCTCTGTCCTCCCCTTCTCAACTAGCTTACCTCTCCCTAACCCATTTCCCATTCCATAGCTACCCTCTCCTACCACCGTTTGTAGTTCCTTCCCTGCAGTTTGTGTAAGTGGGAGCGCGAGGTCCTCTGATCTCGTGCTCTGTCGCGATAGACTTGCAGCTTCACTGCTGAGACACGCGGCATAATGAATCATATGTCAGCGGTGCAGCATGAAGCGCCGGGCAACCAGAAGACGACGCCTCACAGCTCCATCAACTGCAGTCGGGGCCAGCGTTGAGGCCGGGTGGCGGCAGGGAGCAAAGGAGACAGAAGGGCGCCGAGCGGTTGCTGAAAACGACCGCTCGGCACCACTCTCTCTCCTCCTGCGGTGTTTCTATTGGGGGGGTCCTACAGCCCTGGGGGGACTTCTTCATTATCTGCCCCCCCCCGTTCCTACCCAGCTATATGAAATAGTTGCATCACTTTATTTATTGTATGACGTTTGGATAGAAATGTAAACAACAAAAGGACAATCAGAATTGTCCTATACCAAGAATTAGACTATACGCAAAGTACCACTGTTGTGTACCTCTAGGGGAGTTCAAATATTATTGATTAGAAATTAGCTTTACATTATATTTATTTTATATAAAGCTGATATTCGCTTTACATATATATATATTTTTAAAGTTTATATAACTTTTCATGCTTTATGATAAAATGTTAACTAATGTTAACTAATAGACCTAGTTTTCCATTGTCTATTGTTCCCAATATAATTGTCTCAGGTACTGGTCATATAGCATCAGAGAAATGCCCTGTTTTTTTCAGGAAAGTTTGCTTGCGCTAATAATAAAGTTGTAAAAAGTGCTCCACACCTGCCCATCCTTGTTATTGGATGAATCAAAGTTGTCCAGAAAACTCTGGAACACCTGCTTCTCATTCCACTCTCCGTTCCTGTATTTCTGGTGACACTTAGGGTTGTAGACGCCCTTGAGATCTTCAATGGTGATCACCCCATCTCCTGTCCTGTCCATTTTACTGAAGGCATCCAGTATGACCTGTCTTCGGCAATTTGACATTGGGGGCTGTAAGACATATAAAGGGTGTAAATATATAAATGATAGTGAAAAGAAAAAAGTCGGTACGCTAAGCTAATCTCAGGCTCAAATAATACAAATGGCATGAGCATGCTGCAAATACAGTGTATTGGTTGTACAGTGTATACAAAAAACAAATACTGTCTGCGCTTCACACCCCAATAAAGTTGGCAACAAATATATAAACATAATATAAATGAAAGGTTTTGGTTATATGAATTGGCCAAAGCATAATTAAGCTCACCCACCACTCAAGGCACACTCTCAATAGGGTGATAGCCTCCTACATAGTGGGCACACAAAGCAGTTTATACCTTATTAATGTGTTGGGGGAGGTGCAATTAAACCTCCTCCCATTTAACCCTTGGACAACAAGCTGCAACCAGACTGATGAGGAGCCAACAACCTCAAATATGTGCAAACAGGGAAAAAGAAAAAATGTTGGTGTGCTAAGGTAGCATTAAATTCCTTTACCCCCAATTCATTGTACCCACCAATCTAGCCTAACCCAACCAGATATCCTGAAACTGGTGATCAAAGTGATAACATGATTTAGCCCAGCTCCCATTGGTTACAACAAGACTACCTTGGTTGTGTGGCAAATCCATGCACTGGGAACCAGCTGGTAACATACAAGATGCACGTCCTGTAATGTTTTAAATAGGATGTACTATTACATCCTAGTGGTCATTGCAGCCACCATTTCCAAATGCAGTAACGTGCCCTAAGACCCCAAAAGGTTAAAAGGAAGTAATGTTATTCCTCCTTCTTGGGTACCCTTGGCGGCCACACTTTAATACATGGTAATCCAGATCCCATGATCTCTCACCAATTTTGACAGCGTGTCTCTCTGGGGATTTCTGCTAGGGACAGCAAGACCTCCAGCCCAATGATGGAGAATAGTGTTAAACAGAACATAGTTTACCTGCTAAACTACAGTGGCAACAAACATAATAAAGGTTAAATGTGACTTTGAAGTTACTGATCCCACTTCTCTTAAGTATGAATGTTCTGCTGTCATTTGGTCGACTTAGGTCACTTATGATCTGTGTGAATTCAGTTAACACTTATCAATAATGCATTTAAATTAAGCTATTTACTCTGCATGCAACATATAATTTTCTCTTACCCTAACGGAGTTCAGGAACTCATCAAAGTTAATAGTACCATTTCCATTTGTGTCAAATCGTTGGAAGATTTCCTGCACCTCTTCAGGCTGTAGGAATAACCCGTATGTCTGGAGACCCTTGGATAGTTCCTCTAGGTCCAGACTGTTACTCCTGTTATCATCCATGATTCTAAAAGCCCTGAGAGGGCAGAAAAAAATTCAAAGATGGGAGTATGTGAGAAAAAAACTGTAAAAAATAAAAAGGTGGCGAGAGGTGACTGTCCCTAGGTTGCTTAAAAATCAATAATTAAGACCACCAGGCACATTTAATAATTCCATAAATGGCCAATGTTCCTGGGCTCAGCCTGGCATCATGCTGTACCAAAGTTGGCTTGCTCAGCTCTAGCTGCTAAATATCTATTTATACAGCACCTTCATTCGATAGTCTGCCGTATTTTCCTGGCCTTGACCTAGGTACGCATTCGCTGTTTATCAGTCCATCTCACATTGATCTCAATCAATGATTGTTCACTACTCATTTATTAGCTTTGGCAACAAACAAAAATTACACTATTCTCTGCTTACATTTTTAACACAAAAACCAGTTACTTACTAGACTGAACATCAACAGTAATATAGGGGAAAGGAAAGCAAAGCTCACATGGCGACTATACCTGAATACTCTACCATGTTGCATCCTATTTTGCTTACCTTCCCAGGCCTTTAATTCCAGATGCCCCTCTAGCAAGGCACTGAAGCCTCAGCTTCTCCAAGGGGTCCTGGCAGAGTGGATACTTGCGCCGAGCTTTGGTCATCATGTCTCTCTCCAGCTGAGATATTCCAGCCATGCTCTCTGGCTACAATACAAGACAAAAGGAGGAGAGAACACGAAAAGCGAATTGCTGATTTTGTACTCAGGTTATGGGAAGTGGAACAGGGTAACAATGTTTAAGCACAGTAATTGATGATAGCCTGATGGCTATGATTATTATTTATGTGGCTCCAATGAAATGCACAGCTCTAAATCAACAAATAATGGGTATAACAGAGTCAGTTTGCAAACCAAATGGAAACTGTCCACAACCCTAGAGTGCTTTTTGATAAGCACAAGGGTCGATCTAAGCCTCAGCCGTCTGTCTGTGATGATTGAATCAAGGTGGCACTATTCAGGGACATAGTCTTCCTCATGAGACATTTGTATAGTAACAGCAGCACCTAGACCAGTCAAATTATTGGAACCGAAATCCTTGTGTGCCTCTTTCCACCCCAGTGTCCCCGTTTTCTAAAAGCTCAGAATGTTTGGAGTTGATCAGCCATCAAGTTACAATAATGTTTGAAGAGCAATGCACAAATTAAATTGTGTAAATACACAATAATTGCATAAAAACACTTAAATGGAAAACATGGGGGCAGATCAGAGAGTATTCGTACCTGGGGTGCCATTTGGTCTAGGGCCAGTCCTCATAAGCACTGATAGCATAGTAGTGTGCTACCACTTATTGATTCTTTCCAGACCCAAGAAGGGCTCAGTACGTGTGTCCTTAAATTATTGTTTAGAAGTCACCTAGGTACCAATGTCTACGATAGACATTATTTAATTCAAATAAGGAAAATCAATACACAAATATGTTCTAGTATTCAAATGATGGTGCTAGTATCCAGAAACTATCATATCTAAAAGATCTGTCATCCAACATGGTGTCTATGGTGCATGGCATGCACATGTAGTTGCAATTCGGAAAATAGCTAAATCAGATTTTTATTCTTTGATATTTCTGTGCCTTTAATGCAATTATATTAAATCTCCTGCCCCTTTTAAGTTATTTTGTTTAGAAAGCTATTGTGCCACTGTGTCAGATGGTTGTTGGCAGGGCTAAATTTGAAATCCTGAAAGAAGGGAGAAAGTACTGGGACACTAGGATATACCCTATGGCTGTGCTGCCAGGATATAGGTAACAGCCAGATATACAAGGACCCAGAGATTTCTGACTGTGCTAATTTAGCTGAAAGCAGATATTTTACTTTCAGTTTCCTCAAATTCTACTTTATAAGGTTGTATGTACTAAAAGCAATTTATACATTAAAAAAAAAGTTATGTGTATACCATGGAGAAATGTTTTGCCCCGTGTCTTATCTCCTTCTTTGAGTTGGTTCAAAACAGCCTTTGTAAGGGTGGAGTGAGGAGGACAGAGAACTTCAGGATAGAAAATTGGTTTTAGGTAAGCTTCAACGAGGTGAACTTAATATGTCTAGAGCAATTACACGTAAAACACACAGCCTTTGGTATTTTTAATGAATGGAGCTATTTATGCGAAAGGCCACCCCTTCCTTGAAAGGAATAGAATGAAGCTTTTCTTCGCATGTGCGAATCCTTCTAATGTGTGACCTAGGGAATAGGGAGCTATTGAGACTATGTTTCAGTTGCTACTTACTGTATTTCTAAAATGTATCCCCCTCTTTCTGCAGAACGTTGGAGATGTTTAAGGGGAAATAGGGTCACTATTACTTTTGGTGACATTGCCTTACACTCCTTTCACAGTTTCCTGCTAGACAATGGAGATAAGTTAAGAGAATGTTTTGTCATATGTTCTGTAGTCGGTATATTGCCAACTAAAATCATATTTTTTTTATATGGCTAAAGACATCCTAATATTTGGGCAGCATGGTTGAATTCCTCTATTTGGTGACTTAACACTTTTCTCCCTTTTATTTTTTCCCATCTACTAATATTAGGTCCTTGCCCTTTGCTACTGGCAACCACAGTAAAAAAATAATGTTTTAGGTTAAGGAATGTTTTAGGTTTCCTTTTTATTGGTTGAGGTTTTCAGGTTATTTACTATTATTCTTTTCTTACTAACACGCCAGGACATGGACCCTCAGGTTTTTATCTCGCCACTTGCATTCACAAATAAAGTTTACTATGTTTTTTTAAGACATGATTTAAATGACTTGTATTGTAAATTCTAAAAATTAAAAAAATTGATGTCCCTTATAAATCTACATTGAATCACTGGAGTTGTTTTAAAAAAACCAATAGCTATCTGACCCTGATGGTATAAGGTTCTTTTTAATCCTAAAATAATATTAGAAATATATGACTGAATGACTCAGCTCCAGAAGCCTTTTTTTGTTGTGTTTTGTTGTTGGTAGCAACAGTTTGTGTAATGATCCCTTGTTACACAGGAAATCCCTTGTTGGTTGTTGTGTGTGTTTTGTATCCGGGAATGCAGGTACCAGAAGCTAAAAATAGCTGAGGGATCATTATAATCACATGATCCTGGAGGGATCACGAGAATACGTCTGTGGTTGCCATAACATCATACATTAAACTACCTGTTTTACACACATACAGCATCTTTACAAAAGGGGCAATACAAAATAACACAAAAAGTGACAACAAAACTGAAAATAGCAGACATAAGGGCATACAGGCTCTGCTCTTGCGACTTCGCTACGCCTTAACCATACTTGCAATTACCATGCAATTACTTTGCCAATTTCTGTTTTGTGTGATACATTAAGTCATAAATGCTTTTACTAAACCATGCCATTTGTCCTATTTAGGTGCGTGTGTGTGATAGTTATATTAATACACTTTTTATTTTTTATGTGCCAATGCCATAGCTGCCTGCACATTTTACTTCTATGCATGTTACTAGTTGTGACGGTGTCACACCTATCCGGGTATAACTTTGGGATATATTCTGCTAGGGTTGGCCCTTCAAAATGAATGGTTAAATGAAAGAGTTTAAACCGCAAAGCTCTAACAAACTCTCCTGGCAACTCTCCCTTTAGTGAATAGACGGCTTTATCCCCGCATTATGCCTGTCTCCATTGAGTTATATATTCAAGACATCTCTTCTGTACATTCAGCTAAAAGAAATTCTGCATGCTGATGCATCCTTTTCACATGTTCATGTAGTCCGTCAAGTATCCCTGGCTGCTAAATTCTCTTTGAAATCACATTATAAATTGAGTTATAATTCTATGATATATATTCTATATATGGTTATAAGAAGCAGGTGCCCTGGGAGCTTAAACTCTTCTAGTTTGGGGCACTGCAATGAAGCATTTCACTATAGTAAAGGGCTGGGTTTCTCCTTGTGTAACGCATAATTGTACATGGAGAGATGACATTCAAGAAACCTCGATGTTTAATCCATGTAGAATGGAGCCAAGTTGACCCTTCTTGTAGCAGAAACATTCTAGAATTACCTGTTTAATGTAGACTTACCTCTTTATGTGTCGCTGTCTTCTAAAGCTAGTTAAATCTTTCAGCTTCGACTTCGTGCCTCCTCCTTAGTGAAAGCTGCAGCACTGAGTACCAGATACAGATGTTTTCTGAATCCTGTATCTGTGGTAACCTTAGCATCTCTGTGCGTCACTGCAGCACTTGCACAGTCGCAGGCACAACCCTGCCCGCTGCTGAGTGTTATCATCATCATCAGATATGTACTATCTAGTAATCAAAGAAACCAAAAAAGACTAAATTTTATTTTGGCACATACATTGTCATCAAGGGCATTTATCTTGAATGTTATTTGCCATGACCAAACAAAAATGCAACAATAAAAGCATATACATAAATACTTGAACAGATTCATACAAATGTATATACACAGACCTGTACATGTGTTCATATGAACTATGTTAAGAAAATGTGGCACAGTCCTGATTTCCGTAAGTTTCATGTATATTGTGATACTCCCCCGAATCATAAGCAGGGGTGTCTATAGAGCTCCCCAAATGTTGCAGGGAAGATATTCTGAGCAGCCACAAGGAGATGTAGAGTAATGCAGTGATTTATTGTGTATATGGTATTCTGTGCACTTTGGGTCCCTGGGGTGAATCATTTGGAGTTTAGGGTGGGCCAGCACTCTACTTTACGTCTTAATTGTAACATATGGCAGCCGAGGATCCCAGACCAGCAGTTCCAACACTCACAGAGTTCACTCAGCTGGATCTCATAATTAGAAGGTGGTTTAATATTCTACCTGCTCAAAACCTTCAGGCATCCGTTCAGAAGTTGAAGATGAAGACCTTTTAGCAGGAAAGCTAACATCCAAATCCACAAAAGCATGGCTTCACCAGAAGAAGATTAACGTTTTGGAATGGCCCGGCCAGAGCCCAGACCTGAATCCAATTAAAGATCTGTGGGGTGATCCGAAGAAGGCTGTGCACAGTAGATGTCCTGTTTTTGTGAAGAAGAGTGGGCATATATTGCCACGCCAAGATGTGCCATGCTAATAGACTGCTGTAATAAAATCAAAAGATTATTGTGAGGTTTTTTTTTAAATCCCTCCCCCCTCAAAGATTTCAGCTTTTTTGCAATTAAATTGTTCACGTTATAGGCCACACTAAAAGTGGAAAAAGTTCCAACATGATTTATATTTGTCTCATTCTTTACATTCACAAGAACCTGGCATTTTAACAGGGATGTGTAGACTTTTTATGTCCACTGTATATATATTTACAGTCTTATAATGCACCAATGTGCCTTAAAAGAGTATGTAACATTTTTTAAGGTGTACAGAATAACCATGCACATCCCAGATGCGGAAGACAGAAAATAAAACAAACAATTGTCATGAAAAGAGGCAAATGCCATTTAGGTTAAAAAAATAAATTAAAAAAGAGCCCTGCAATTGAGCATTGGCTCTATCATGACCAATGTACCAGTTACATCATGGGTCCTGTAAGTCATGACATGTATCTGGGAGGTGTGAATTCTTCAAATTGGAATTTTGACATGTTGAAAATGTTGCCTCCATGTCCTATTTGGGAGATCTTTGAAGCTGGCCAATTCAATTTACCCCCATCAAATCATATAGTTTTGAAACAAAAGATATCCTGTGGTATTACAAATGTTGGTATTTTAACACTTGCAATGTTCACATTTTACCACCAGTAGTATTTTTGTGTTTTTTTTTACACATATATTTTACTTCAGGTATAAATGTACACGTCCTGGTATATGCCACAGCCAAACAACAATACGTGTTCAGCAGTATCTCTTGAGTACAGGGATACTAATGCTGGTATTTTAACTATTTCCATGCACACATTTTACCACCATCCTTTGTCACAGTTTACCATAGTATTTTCTTGTGTGTTTTTTCCACAGACATTCTACTGTATGTATGATTTTACAGCTCCTGGTATAACAAACAATCCCAATATGTGTTCAGCAACATCTCCTGAAAACATGGATACCCTGATACAGTGTCTGGTTATCTGGGAGGTAAAAGGCCACTTTTGTGAGGTGTGCATTTTTTGGGGAATTTCAACATCTGTCCTGTTTATGGGACACCTTTGAAGCCGACCCCATCAAATCATAAATTTTTCAAAAATAGGCACCCCATGGGCGTTTAAAATGGTAATATTTTAACTCTTTCCATGTGAAAATTTGTTTGAAGATATAGCGCTAATTTAAGAACTTGCACATAAAATACAGTATATATATATATATATATAATATATATATATATATATATAGACTTTAAAAAAAAAACATTGTTGGAACTGGTGGTTCCCCTGATGCTGACATCAGTGGGGTATTATTTGTACATGTTATCAAATTATTAAAAACATTTAAAAAAAAATATTTTACATATATTTTACATAATCACATGATTAGTGAGCTGGGCTCCATTGACTAAACACAAACCACCCGCCATTAAGCCAGAAGGCAAACTAAAAACAACGAGTTAACCCTTACAAGAGGGCACCTTTAACCCCAATAAAAGCCACCACAAAATAATTTATTTAAAATGAATATTCCTTTTGGGTGAAATGATAGAAGCCTAAAAAGAAGCTCCTCCATGCTTCTACCTTTGGCTCCCACTGTGCTGCTGCTCACCAGACTCTTGTATAAGGTCAGTGCAGACGAATTGCGGTTTCCCCTCAGGCAATGTGCTTGCAGCCAAAACACCTTTATAGTGTATATTCCCACCTATTTCCAATAGCTAATGGGATTGCACCTAGACGCTTCCATCCTTTTATATATATATATATATATATATTTAAAACTCTTGACCCTAACCTCAACCTACCTGCCCGACCTTTGTTTGAACCCCTACAATGCAGCCCTGCCCTTTATATGTAGCCGGGGCTACTCAAAATATGCCAATGAAAGTACATTAGCGCCACCTAGTGGCCAACCGACAATATGAAGGGAATCCAAGCATTTCTTGGCAATATCTGCAATCATACAGGTGCTTGGCCATCGTGTGCTTGGGAGTATCACATATTTAATATAGTGCTAACACTTTACGCAGCGATTCTTACAGTACATACATTCGAAAGGGATAACAACGCTAGAATCGACAAACACATCAGTTACGGAAGGTCCTGCTCGCAAACTTACAATCTAGATGACGTACAGGAGACGTGAACATAAATATGCCTTGATTCATCTGTTCTCCTCTGCAGTACTTTTACTTAACGGTACTTTCAAATTGGTTGCAAAGTATGCATTAGACTGAATGTCCGAGGGATGCTTTATCTGTAACAGTAGCCGGAGAAATAGACTCTTCTTTCAATAAAGGTCCATTGTGTCCCGATGCACTACGCGGTCTCATACAGGCGTCCAGATCACTTTGGGGAACAAATGTACTTATTTTCACGTTATGTTTCATTGTACACAGTTCCAGCGACCCCCTTCTAGATATCATAATCAACTAACGAAATAATAAAGAATACGCCCCCCAAAATCAAAATGCACGTCTGCTTGCGGACTTAACCACCGCTCCAGATGTACCGGTCCCTGACTTCTTGCGATCAGCCCACGCGAAATAATGCCTCAGCTAAGACCCTGTACCTACTACGGCCCGCCCCCCGGCTAAAATAGCTAATTGGCTAATGTTAAACCAGCTCAGCTAACTAAACAGCCAATCGGAGCACGAAGAGGAAAAAAAGAGCAGCCATCCAACCAGCGTCTAGATTCCCCGGTAGCATGTCGTCCAATCAGCAGCCCGTATTTGCACGCTTCCTGTATCCGTGACTGCAGAAAGTTAAATATTTGCAGAAGTTTCCTTGGCTAATTACATGGCTAATTAACGACCTGGCGGCGGGGACTATGGGATGCTGAGGTAGCCCTGGGTGATTATCACATCGGTGAAAGTGTCTTACCGGTTTGCAATACAGACAGGAGAGACTGGTCTGGGTCACAGAGATTTCGATCTGACCACGGCTGGAATTGGACCCCCCAAAAAGCTGCCAGTGGGATTATGAGGACGGTCTACACGTCTGCTCGCAGTTAGGCGCTACCTAGTTGCACTCGATCAGTTCTGTTCCTTTGCCTGTAAACGTCATCTAAATGAATGTCTTGATGTAGTGACAGCATATGTTATAATTCGCATGAAGCTCTCTGATGTGGCACTTGTTAGGTTGGTTGCACATGAGAAAAGATGACTTTTTCAGGTCTATAACTTGAGCTTTGGGGGATACTTGTACCATGTCTGCTCTGAGTGCAGTTCAGATAAAGGAGGCCAATGCCCACCTGGCAGCTCTACACCACAGGGTGGCAGAACTGGAGGGCACTGTGAGGGAGCAAGCGGAGAGTCTGATCCGCAAGGACGAGCAGTACCGGGCCGCCATGAGGGAGATCGCTGATGCCAAGGACAGGTCAGTTGTGTCTTTGTATGGTTGTTTAGTGGAATACATCCCATTGGATCTGGTAGAAATAACATGATTTCATGGTGTACATCCAACAAGAGGCACCGGGGGAAATGCCACAATGCTGCCCTCCAGTCTGTGTATTTGGGGAGCAAAATATATTGAAGTACCGGTACTTTATGATCACTTTAATACCCATCATTTATATGAACCCCACTCACTGCGCTCACAATGCCAGCGCTGGAGCTGACTGATGGTAAGCATACTGTGTGCTACACAAGATGTGTTCAGCCGAGCACATCTCCTGCATAGAAAATAAGTGGCTGTGCGTTTACAAAAGGGACACGATGGAAATGTAAAGGGACCTCTCGCCTGCACTAAAGTGTATATGATGGCTGGATTGTCCCTGTAACGTTTTCATTAATGTGACTGCAGACGCTTGCTGCGTAGCTGTCATTTAGTGGTCAGAGCAAAAGCAGGGCTCCAGAAAGTTGTATTTTTTTCTGTTGGAATCATTGTATTGATGATTTACTTCTGTTCTTGGGGTTGTTGTCCTGTTGCAGCAACCAGCTTCTGTTGAGCTTCAATTGGCATGTTGGCTGATAGAGAACCTTACATTCTTCTGCAAAATGTCCTGGTAAACTTGGGAATTTTTCCATATACTATGGCAAACTGTCGTGGCCCTAAGGCAGCAAAGCAGCCCCAAACCCCCTCCACCATACGTCACAGATGTGATGATGTTGGTGACTGTGTGGTTTCTTCCCAATACATGGCAGGACGTGTTCCTTCCAAACAACTTTATGTATCCACACAATAATATGCCAGTATCGCATGTGCTCTTTTGCAAACTTAAGATGTGCAGCAATGTTTTTTTTTTTTGCAGCAGGAGCTTACTAAGTTTAACTATGATAGACTCATCAACCGAGATGTCAGCTCGTTCTGCAGATTTCTGTAAGACTTTAGCAAACACTCCATGATTCTTTTTAACCTTGTTGAGCATCATTTGCTCATACGGTCGTCTTTACTGGACAGCCACTCCTAGGCAGAGAGTGTTGCTCTCTGTCTCCACTTATAGAATGTGTCTTACTCTGGACTAATGAACATCAAGGCTTTTAGACTTTTGTAACCCTTTCCAGCTTTTGGCAAGTGAACAATTCTTTATGTGTGTGTGTTTCTTTTAATTTAATTGATTTACACCTCCAATGTCATTTCATGGATTGGATTTATTAGCCCGGGGATTCCCATTTTTACCAATCTGCACCGTAAATCTTTACTCTGTGTGTTTCATAAAGACATGAAAACGTATAATTGTTTGTGTGCAACATTGTCTATATTTATTGGTGTTTTGTAATAAAAATTGTGGTAAAAATTCTGTTTATACCCTTTTATAAAAGGAAATGTATACATGTTATGCAAACTCTGTTTATATTAATACAGTAGGTTGTGCAAACTGGCTCCGCACTCCTTTTGCCCCGTTAGCCCCTAATATTTTTCCCCTCCCAATGCTCAGCTTATGGGCGGTATAACAAAACAGGCATGACTCCTACAAATTGTACAAATTACGATGACTAGTACCCTCATGCACCACATAGTAATGTGAAAGGAGTCTAAAGCAATGGGACTTATTCACCAAAGGGACAGTTGATATGAGAGTTGTTTCAGCTCCATCACTTCATTAATTAGTAGAAAGGGCCAATTCCGGTGAGCTTCCAGTGCAGAAAAAAATGGCTGACCCTATATAATGTATAGTTAAATCAATGGGTTATGTTCAATGTCTTCTCACCCATTCAATTATGTATTGTACAGGGTCAGGTTAGACCTCTTTGCTGTAAAAGCTTTCCAGAGCTGGTCCTTCATAATGAACAGTGAAGTGAACTCCACAACTCTCCCTTTAGTGAATAAACTCAAATGTCATGGATGTGGTTGCGTGCAAGTTACATCACGGTAACATCCCTGACAGCCGGGGAAAGAACACTGGCACCTGTATGTTGTGTTAAACAACACAGTGTTTTTTAAGATCTTCAATTTAATAACTGATTAGCTATCTTATATGATACTTTACATAGCGTACAGCAGACCCTCTCTTTCTGATTAACTGCTTTATTTTAACTTGTATGTTACTTAAAAAAAAAAAGAGTTCAGAGAAATTTTCGTTATAAATCTTAAGTGACAACAGATTTGTTGAAAATGTTAAACATGTATTGTTTTTATATATTATATGAAAACTTCTAGAAGGGCTTATTCTATTTGTGAGTGATTTATTTTAGTTGACAAACAGCAGTTGATCCTAATTACATCCAGTTCTCAATAATGCCTATGCTTTTTTGTTTTCTATAAGCCAGTGCGGTTTTTGGGATATTTGGCTTAATTGAGTAATTACATCATTCTCTTGAGCCCATCTCCTTAACCGCATTCTGAAACTGCTCATTTATACATCCGGCAGCTCGTGTCTGAATTGTACTATTAATTGTCATAGAGGGCCAGGCTAACATATGCAGTATTGTGTTTTGGAATGGACTGACCTTTTGTTCCTTTTGCATTCTAGTGAAATTTCTGAACTCCGTCAGAGACTGGTACAGTCTGAAGAGGCAATGCAGAGACTGGTGGCCACTATCAAGGAAAAGGACAGAGAGCTGGAACGGCTGAGACACCATGGTCATCTTTTGGCCCAAATGTGTCGTAGTCGTCCTCTCTTGGATTCCTTGGTTTCCCTCATGGTAGAAGCAGAGGGTGTACCATGCCTGCCAGCAGTGGATGATCGAAACGGTCTCTTGAATGCTCCAGACTACCTACAAAGCGAAGATGACCTTGATGACTCTGATGTAGACAGAACACTATTTGGGACAACAGTCTAATGTTTTGGCACTTATTTTTTTCTTCTTCTGAAGAAGAGGGACAGACAGTGCCCACCTTTAGCATTCAAAGGGGTGATCCTAGAATCGCAAATGGGCTACAAAAAGGGTGCACCTGTAGTGTATGTGTGTGTGTTTTTTTTTTTTTTTATCTGGCTATTTTAAAGCTTCGATAATTTTTTTCACACAATCATGGTCATCGAGTGTTTCGGATCACTCTCTTTGTGTGCTACAGGTTGCCACTGATTCTTTTTATTCTCCTTTTGCTAAATTGAGACAGCGGGATATTTTCGACCCACGTCACAGCTGAGCATTGGAGTTGGGTCTGTATTTATGGTACTGAGCTTTGTGGATATTTTTGTTTTTGGCTTTTCCTCTGACATTTTTCAGGGTGTCTGTAATTCTATCAATTTTACTGTAGGGGTCTGTTCTTCAATGGTCAATGACCATTTTTTGAAATGCTGGAAATAAGTGTCTTGAACTTAATTTCCAGTTGTACCACCTAAAATAATGAGGAAGTGTGTAATCCCTGAACAGTGTGATTTCTACCTGATTATCAATAATCTGCGTAACATACAGTTTTGTGGACATTGTGACATACTACTTTTTAATAGGTGTGGGAAATGGTTTGACAATTAACTCTACGCAGGATGTTGTGGGATGGAAAACTGATTAATTTAATGTACTTTTGAAAAATTTTATATTTAAAGATATATCCTTAATCAAGTATATGTTAAATAATGATACTTGTTTTCTATACATTTTCCAATTGAAAAATCAGGTTGTTCATTTAGGGAACATTTTATACATTAAACTTTAAATATTCACTCATCATGGTTTCTATACAAAACACACAATTAAATGGGAGGAACAGTGCTTAGTCGATAAAGAACCAGCAGACTTTTTTGGCGTCATTTTAGGTGTATTCACAGGGGTTTGCAGGAGAGCCCCGTATGTGAAATTGCAGACTTGACTAGGCATTATGATTTTTAGTAAGCTTTTTATACATATAGGACTGGTATGTTCTAGCATTATGTGGATTTAATATGGGGAAATTTCTTGAACGCCATCTCACTAATTTAACTATTCATTATACAGGGCCAGATGGGTCCTCCATGCAGGAGAAACACATGTTGGCCTCTCATAATGCAGATTGAAGTTATTTGCAATGTTCTACTACCCTGCACCTCTCCTTTTTAATGGTAGTGGTAATGATAAGCTATCTTATATGAGCTAACGGTTTTATAAAGTGATATATTTTTTTTTAGATAATAGCTTGAAAATCAGCTTTAATAAATAAAGCCGGTTTGAAAACTAAAGCGGGCCATCAGATTAAAAAAAAAAAAAGTGGGCATACGTGATATGACTGTGAATTAAAAAAAAAAACCCATAAAATTTTCTAATAATAAAGTTTAATACAATTTATTACCAGTCTCTTGTGTTATATATCCTATAATATTAATCTAGATGTTTGTTCCGGTATAAAAACAATCTACCACAAAGGGGCATAGTAAAAAAGAAAATGTTACATTATGGTGTATAGGACGATTTATTGAGTAAAAAAGATGTTACCTGCGGGAGAAAAAAAGAAATCTGTAATAGAGAATGGATGGTAATATGTTTGAACGTAAGTTCGTTTGTGCAGGGCCCTCCTCACCTGTTGTCCCTGTTAGTCCATTTGTTATATTACATACTACTTATTTTGTCTTGTCCACCCATTGTACAGCGCTACGGAATTTGATGGTGCTATCACAAGAAATGGAAAGCAAATGACTGGAAAAAGGAGGATTAAGAAGACAATCGTGTGCTCACTGATGCTTCCCCCCAAACCGATGTTTGCGTCATCTAGTTAGGGAAACAATCTATTACTGTGTATTTATCACTATATATATAATATGTTGCTCTAATCCCCGAGGTATGTTTATAAAACAAACTGTAGCTAACCTGCTACATAATTTCCACGCATTTTAACTTCTAAAAGGTAAATTTATGCATTTATAATAATGTGTAATTAAAGCTTAAAAACTTCTATAAACAGCCTTCGCGTGTACTCACTGAAGCCAGCTCCTGTTGTTGCTCATCTGATTTGAGGGACAGAAGATCCCACTTTGTCACAAAGGCTCGGAGGTTCTTGTATTCAACATTAACTGCCTATCCCTCTTCACAATGGACCTTAACCTGCCTGCTGAATGAAGGCAAAGGTCATCTTGGTTCGTGTTATCAAATAAGTGTGATAAAGACATGCAGCGCACACCTGAAGACTACTCATTCGCTTTGTATGGCGGGAAGGGACCTAACAACTTGGTCTCGAAAGCTCGCAATTAAACTCTCAGCCAATAAATGGTATCATTTTTAACTATACTTTTCTCCCATGGGGACAACCTAACAGTGCCTGCTTTGTGCCATATGCTAAGCTGAAGTGCAGGTTTCTGCTACCTCCCCTTTGTGACCGATTAGCAGCTGGAAAAAAAAAATAGAAAATCTGATCGCCACCTTTTAGATAGCAGTTGAATCCATGGAGCAGGCAGCCGATATGCCTACTGGCATCCACAGGCTGTGACATTACAAATGCCCCTTCCCACGCTGCAACCACCAATAATGCCGCTATAAAAGAGGCAGGTGATGAATTTATATGTTTATTTAAAAAAAATGGTTTGGTGAGCATTTTTGGCCTGCAACTCCCATCAGGCTCAACATTGATAGGGACAAGGGCGATGGGAGCTGTAGCCCACAAAACAGCGTAGACCACACAGAGTAAAACGCTGCATAGTTTGTGCTAGAAAGTGTCTCCAATGGATATATATAAATATATATATATATATATATATATATATATTTATGTGTGTGTGTGGTATTGAGTTTTAATTAGTCACACCACCTTCTTGCGCTTTAGTATGTGAGAACGTCAACTTTGCAGATACTTTTTCCCGTTGGTAAAAACATGGCGCCACCATTAGCACAAAATGGCGTAATCAGCGAGAGACGCAGAGACAGCCAAAAGATGGCGCTCATGCGTTAGGTTTTATCTTACGTTGCCAGCCAGAGCGACGGACGTGTTTCGTCAGAGGAGCGACGTTGTCCTTGGTCTCGTTAGGAAGATGGGGTACTGGGATATTGAAGAGGGCACCCAGTGTGTCGAGAAGACATGGATAACCACGAAATTAGGGGCAGCGATCGGTGAGTGTTTTATTTATTTATTTATAGACGTGGACATTGCAAGCAAAGCTTATATTAGAAAAAGGCGCATAAACCGCACAAACGTCTTGAGCAAAGGCAATTGTTCCCCCATTGTGTATAATGTACGTGTTCCTGGAAATGACTAGTATTTGTCTTACTAATAAAGTGCTATTAAACAGCACTGTCTGTGTTACATTCTGTAATATCGCCTCAGACTCTCATTCATTGTCCTTGACGTTACCATAAAGTGCAGCAGTTAAAACATGGATCCGGTCTGGGAAACTGTGATATTTGATAACATACGAAATTGTCCCTTACAGGATGGCTGCATTATTGTTTTTATTATTTCTTTAACAAGTTAACTGTGAAACGATTGATTACTAGGTTTGACATCCAATCAGGGCCCTGTTTATTGGAGTGGGAATATAGGTTTGGTTATGAATATTGGACATGTGACAGGGAAGGATATTTATAGCATGGCTGTTTTTTTTGGCACATAAATCTATTTGACATATTTAAAATAATATACCACACATGAATCTGCCATATTGTTTGTGAACTCAGAATATTACTGTGACATCACTCGCATTCATGATCACACTTCTCTTATGTGAACTTTTGTCACGTTGATTAACAAACTCTCTTGGGTTTTTATTCTTTAGGTCTGGTTGGGTCTGCATACCATATTGTGGCTTTTCAGCCTAAAACAGCAATACAGGGAGTACAAAGAGCAACAATGGGGACCCTCACAATGGGTAAGGAACAGTGAGGTTTTTTTTTTTTTAAGTATGTTAATGATTCCAATATTAAACAAGACACCTAAAACCAATGTCTGCACAACCAGCAGAATAAATAAGGGTATTCGATCCCTAACTAAAATTTATGAAAACTTAGATAAAGTTATTACTATAATGGAACATTTATTCACGCATAGGAAAAAAAAACATAAACGAATGAAGTTAATGGTTTTGGCAAAACATGGGTTGGGACCCTCTTTGGTTTTTTTTCTTCTAATACTGGAGACTAGAGTAGTTTTTGGATAGTATAGGAAAAGAGAAATTGAACTACAACTATGTACATTGTACCAAAGTCTGTGTAACAAAGGAATACACGATTGTAGCAAATCGTAGAATTTTTAGTTTTACAGAATAGTACCGTAATATTTCACTTAGTTTATTTCCCCAATACTTTTAGCTTAATTTAAATCTTAGTCTTGTATTTAAAAGTGTTCAGTGTGGAGATACACTCTGTGACCCAAAGTATTGGCAGTAGAATGGGTTGTACTGAAGAGCTCAGTGACTTTAAACGTGGCATAAGATACCACTCTTGCCACAAGTCAAGTCATGTAGTGAAATTAGTGCCCTCATAGAGCTACCCTGGTCCACTGTGCAGCCATGAATTAAAAATTGCCTGTCCTCTGTAGCATCACCGACTACATATTGCCAAACTGCCTCTTTAAGCAACATCAGCACAGGCACTGTTCATCGGGAGCTTCATGAAACGGGTTTCCATTGCCGAGCAGAGATACGCAGGCCAAAGATCACCATGCACAATGCTAAGCGTTGGCTGGAATGGTGTAAAGCTCACGGCCACTGGAACTGTGGAAATGGTTTTCTGGAGTGATCAGTCTCGCTTCACTAACTGAAACACAGCTAGGTGAATCTTGGTTTGGTGGATTCCAGGAGTATTCTAACATACATAGTGCCTACTGTAAAGTTTGGTGGGTGAAAAATGGCCTTGGGTGTTTTTGTAGGGTTTGGGCTAGACCCCTTGGTTCCAGTGAGGGTGGTTAATGTTACTGCTATAGCATACAAAGACATTTTAGACATTTGTATGCTTCCGACTTTGTGGAACCAGTTTAGGCCCTTTCTTCTTCCACCATGACTGTGCCCCTGTCCACATAGCAATGTCCATAAAGAAATGGTTTGATGAGTTTGGTTTGGCCTGTACAGAGCCCTGAAATAAATCCCTCAGAACAGGCCAGGCACAATATAGATCCGAAAAGGATCTTTGCAAAGCCAAACTATAGAGAATCGGAAAAGGTTTGCATGAAATCTACTTTGCTAAGAAATCTCCTGTTTCATTTTAAGCCTCCCTTGGTGCAATCTTTGGACTGACTACCTGCCTTAGTGCTCAAATTCGGGAGAAGCCAGAAGACCCACTCAACTATTTTGTAGGAGGGTGTGCTTCAGGAATGCTCTTAGGAGTGAAAAGTAAGTATGCATGCAGAATGAGCTGTTATATCGTAGTGTGTTACACGTTTCCTAAAATATTGCAGCATTCAGTGGAAAAGCAGCTTTCCAAAAAAGTTGTAGAGATTAATACAGGGAGGGAATGTAAACATGCCAGAAACACGTATAAGGCTATGCTAAGTATAAGACAAGGTCAAGGATCAAATAACGTTTGAGGGTAGATGGGCTGAATGGATCCAATCTGCAGTCAGATCCTATGTTTCATTTACTGAGGTGGGTGAAAGTTTTTGCTCATTTCTACTTCTGGCTTTAATACCCCTTTGTGCCTTTTAGCACTAACTATTATGGGCTATGCGTGGTGGAATTTTACAATATTACAAATTCTAGCTGCAAATATTAATCTTCATATCCTCATGATAGGATTAATGGATTACTTTTGTGACAAGTCATACTGCGCTATTGCATACCACTGAATACAAATTAAATGTACTAGTTAGTGAACTAAGTAGTATATATTTTGGTATGCATATAAGTAGAGTATATATGTAATTATATTATCCAGTCCTGAGTTCTATAGCTAGCCGTTTTCCTCCTTGTGACAAGTCAATCTGCACTGATAACGTGAACCACTAATTTAGAAAATGCATATTGTGGCAGGATGGCCCGGTTATTGACAAGAAACTCCCAATGCACACGCCAGAATAGACGTAAAACGTGGTTTATTGTGGCTTTTCTTTAACCCCTTAATGACTTTTCTCGTAGTACATTTTGGGACAATGGCTCTTTTAACATTTTTCAGTGTTGCTGTTTAGCTGTATTTTTCATCTTTTTCATTTTGTGTACCCACACACATTATATATTGTTTTTTTCAGGACAAACAAGGCTTTCTTTAGATACCATTATTTGTATCATATCTAATTTACTATTAAAAAATGATAAAATGTGATATTTTTTTAAAAAAAATATCGTCACAATGGGACTATACTTACTTGTTTCTTCTCTTCACAGCTCACAATTATATGACGGGGACCACTGCATGTCTTGCTCTTGGAACAATTGCAGCTTTAACTAAGATTGGGAAGAAGGAGGGCTGGGAATTCATCCTATCTGAACCCAAGTTGTAACCCCTTCATCTACCCTATTCTAGCCTGTAAAATATGTCTCTTATAATGAAAGAAAAATAAAAGTATATATGAATGTAAATTCAATTTTATTTTGTGAAAATTCTAGCGTTATATATTTAAAGAAAAAGGAAACAAAACAATTGAACTGTTCATTTGCTGTTAAAGTGAATATATACTAGAAACTTTACAATCTGTGCAATCGCTACTACAGGACTAATATTAAGATGTACCTTTATTTGTAAAATCTTCTCCAGTTTCAATATCTGACAAAATATGTAAATGAAGGTTTCTATTTTACATAGTTAACTGAGAAAAATATTGTGATAAGATTACTCAGTACATTATTGCAGATTAGAAAATTTGTCACCATGAACAAATTATGGCAGGTTACACAGAAATAATCTAAATCTGATTACCTTCTGTCAGTAGATCACTTGATAGATACACTAGATAGAAATTCACTTATTCGTAATAACCCGTACATGTTAGACAATCATAGCTGATGCTCAACGTCTTGAAAGCTAGTTCTTGGCTATCTTTTTCAAAGTAACCCAATACAACAGAGGACTGTCTTGATAATCTGCGCTTATATCTGTATATAAAAGGTTACAGGGTCGCCTTTAATACTGATTGGACCATGGGCAAGCATTTGCTCGGGATACCCCCCACTCCCTAGCATGCAATCACACCTTACACCCCAACACCAAAATTAGGAGGAGACGCTCAGTGTGATCTTCCCTGCTTCTAACCCTTGCGTGACGTGACACCAGGTGAGACGTCCTCAGGCCGTGCGCGCAGTTCCGATCACATAGCAAATTAATGGCTCTGGTCCGGTTAGTGACCTGTAGCAGATGTCTGAGTCATCATTAGGACTGGCTTTAGGTGTTTATGTGGTGCCCTGGAAACATAGCATTGCATGTATAGAGTAACTGAGTAACACACAAACCCAGCCTTACAGGTATATATCAAATATATGAAACCCAAAATTGCAGACAGATCACAAAGCTCAAACACCAGCCCCACGCCCGGATTGCACACATAGGATTCGCCAATCTAGTTGTAGTACGTACCATTCCTTGGAGGATGGGAGGACTATTCCCCGGACACCCTGGTCCACTGTGAGAACCTCCATCCAGGCATTCATGACTCTGCTGTGCACCACCACATCCTGTAGTGCTGGAACCAGCTTGCTGCTGGTATACCCGCTGGGACGTTTGCAAGGAGGATCCCACCGCTGCCGCCAATGTAACGGGTTCACCAAGAGAGCTGTACCATTAAAAACACAACTATCTCTCCTACTAACCAGGCCCGATGCCTTGGGGTCATCCTTGACTCAAACCTCTCCTTCATCCCTCACATTCAGTCCCTCGCCAGATCCTGCCGCCTGCACCTAAAAAACATCTCTCGTATCCGCCCATTCCTCACCCAAGAATCCACAAAAACTCTGGTTCATTCACTTATAATTTCCTATCTTGACTACTGCAACACTCTTCTGGTTGGTACTCCACTGTCTCGACTCTCTCCTCTACAGTCTATCCTAAATGCCGCTGCTAGGCTCATCTACCTTGCACGTCGCTCCTCTTCTGCTTCCCCCCTCTGTGAAACCCTCCACTGGCTCCCGATTACCTTTAGAATTAAATTTAAGATCCTGGTACTGACATATAAGGCCATCCACAATACTGCTCCTCCGTACATTTCTGACCTCATTAGCAAATACTCTCCTACTCGATCCCTACGTTCCTCCCATGGGCTAAGGCTCTCCTCCTCACTCGTCACCTCTTCCTTTTCCCGTCTACAAGATTTCACTCGAGCTGCCCCATATCTCTGGAATCTGCTCCCAAGGAACCTTCAGAATTCACCCTCCCTCCCGACATTCAAGAAACATCTAAAAGCCCACTTCTTCAGAGACGCATACCATCTTAGCTGCTAGAACATCCTTGTCATCGATACACCCACCACAATACCTCTCACCCTTTCTCTATGCCTTATGTTTGTCACCCCATTTTTCCCTCTAGATTGTAAGCTTGCGAGCAGGGCTCTCTCCACCAAATGTATCGGTTTGTCTTAGTCTGTCAATTCTTGTCTTGTCATATCCCTTGAATTTATGTATTGTATTAAGCGCTGCGTAAACTGTTGGCGCTATATAAATAAAAGATAATAATAATAATAATAGTAACTCCCAGAGATCACCCAGTATCCTCCTGTTGTCCCCGGAATAACTTCCACCACCAACCAGCATGCACACCTTGGAACCCTGCTATGTGTATCCAATAAGTAGACACAACTACCTTGAATTGAGTACAGCAGGAATGAACAGTTTATTGTTGTAAAACATAGATTCATATATCCACAGAACTTAATTAACATAAATTAACATTGATAAACAGGTACATGTAGACAACCCAACCCCCTTTAGCTACTGAATCTCCCACTGGCAGGAATCTTGTTAATGGGATTAGTTTACACAATGGAGTTCCTGCCTGTGCAATCTTTGTTTGGCAGCCAGGCTGGAGCCATCTTTGACTACCTTGGGGCTCTGTATTCTGTCACACTCATCTGCTCTATAATGTGTCTCTGACACTCAATCCCAATCTACTCAATCAATTTACTAGCTATGATCCCCATAATAATCAACTAGCAATGTTTTTGCTCAACATCATGTGAGTTGCATAAATGTTAATGTTGTGTAGGGTAGCTCTGTGATGCACAGCAAACATTCTGACATTATAAAAAAAATGGTAGTAAAAAAAAGGGAACCAAAATAGAAGAAGTTTTCCATCAGTTGTGGCTAACATTTGGCACTTGAAGTTCCGCTGTACAGCTCTCATGATGTTCGGCCAACAAAATAGATGGCTAATAGTCATAAGATGTACAGTACGAAACCACAATGATAATGCTAACCTTTGGGACTCCAGTTGTTGAGCACTTTCCCATGATGCTTAACATACCAGACTGGCTGAGAGTAATGGGAAATGTAGTCTCAACAGCTTAAGTATTAACTAACCTAGCCGCAAAATATGTTATAAATAAACTACCTTGTGTCTGCAGCATGCAAACTCTAACACCAAGTGTGCCTGTGAAGAAGCACCTGACTGAGTGAAGAGGAGACCAGCTAGCGGGAGAGGAAGAAGGGAGACCAAACCACTGTGACATTAGAGGTTACAGGATTAAATAAAAGCTATTTCCCTGTTCTTTGTCTGCTCTCTGTGTCTAGTTAACCTACTCTGAACATTCTACTGTTTCTCCCTCTCTTGTGGCCCCCCTATCACCCCACCTCCAGACACCCATGCTTCCTCCACTAATCCTCCTCTCTCTTTCTACCCTTCTCCCCATCTTACCTATAACCTCCTAACCAGAGATGAATGAGAGTTGGTAGGTCAGAGCAGACATGGCAGGAAGGGACTGGGAGGATAAAAAAGGAGCTGGATTGGCTAGGGAGAGGCTACAGATAACCAGTTAAGGGCAACTGAAGACACTTGTCCTTGTAGGAACTCTAATTTTACTTTAAGCCTACCCACCATGACTGACAAGGCTTATTGATACGTAGCAAATTACAATACATTTTTATTAGTACCTACACTGGCAGGTCATAAACTATGACAAAATATATGTCAAAAATAAAACCAGGAAGACTGCACTTAAGAGATTATCCAAAAACATAAAGGCAGTTCAGTTAAGGGGTACTCCACTGTGCTTTTCCCTGCCCCCTCTTTGGCTTCTTTGCTGTGATGCTGTGTGCATCGCAACAAAGAGTGGAGAATGGGAATAATATATCCTCACCCACCATGCTCCGACATGGCACGCCATATCCTTCATCCAAAATACTTCTGGTACCAAGCATTTTGGATAAGTGTACTCAACCTGTATATGACTTATATATGGCCACGCCTCTCTGTTTAGATTCTAAGCCAAGCTACACATCACACAAAATACTGGTAGTTTTTTGTTGTGTTAATAATAAAAACAAATATTGTTAAGTAACACTCACCCCGGCAGAAATAATATGTTAAATCGTACTTAACAATATCTTGTACTGATATCTATACTTGCTATACTTGATAAAATACTAAATTGTAATATATATATATCTATATATAAAAACATCAAAACGCAAAGCCAGGGATTGCAGTGCCTGGTGCAGCAAAACACAAGTAAGTAGTCATCTGACAGAATATGTATACTATTATTTATAATAACCAAAATATACGCCACACACAATTACGGTAGTAATATGTTGTTGACACTTAACAACAAATATTAGTATTATTTACTAATACTAATAAGTATTATTTATTAAATCCTAAAAATTGGACAACTGTGCAGTTCTGGCTGCTATTGTCAATAGAAACCAGTTTTACAATTTGTAGAACAAATCCCAGTACTGCAAAAACGTACGCGTTGCTTGTAAACTGAGAATAAAACAGTTTTAATAACAGCTAACAATATAATAAAGGATAGACCTTTGCTTAAATATTAGGCGGTCTCTGCCTCACAAAACCCCTCTGACACAACACCAATTTAACATACACGCATAATCTGACGAGAAGCGGGGCTATAGCATATATTGTATAACAACCACTTCCGTCACTGAACCCTGGAAGGAGGAAAGTCGCGCTCGCGCGGTTATGTGACGTCAACTCACGTGACCGTCGCGACACAAGGTAATAATAATAATAACGCGGCTAGTTTCCAGCTGGAAAACGCCGAATACTGACAGGTGAGATATAGGTAATTGTAGACTGACGCGCAGACTTTCAATGAAGTGTTTTCGAAATGTTAAAATGCTTAAAAGTTTTCTTGGTTATTCATTTCTTTAGGTATTTTGGACCTGGAGGCGACAAATCATTGTGCGCACACAAGATATGTGTGTGGACGCATTAAGTATTTTATTTAATACATTGCTGTGATACATTTGCTATCCACAATCGTTTCTTGTCTTGAATGACATCACTTGCATAATACAGGTAATAACAGATTTTTGTTCTTAAATATATATATTTAGAAAATGTTTTGCCAGTAAAAGAACTTTGTGGACAACTTCTAGAAAATGTAAGGTTCTTACCTCATCTAGCAATGTAATTGTCTACTTAGAAAGTTCCCTCGCTTTGAAGTGAAGTGACAGCTTTTGAATCTATGCACCAGGATCATTCTTATTCATAACCCCCATTCTTTTAAAAAAAAAATGGCAGAGGTGGCATTATAACAAAAAACATTGTATACAAGAATATATGTGTATTCTTTATTTTTGTTAAGTGTCTTTGGGATTTTGAGAAATCTGGTTTCAGAGGCTTACTGTATCCATGGCGACATACAGCCTTGCCAATGAGAGACTGCGTGTCCTGGAGGAGATAGAGAGGGAAATTGCTGCCGTTTTGTTGAATGCAGGTACTCAATCTTTGTTACTGGAGTTTATGTTGCAGACATTGGATATTATGGCATATAATATTAAACTTTGTGCTTATGTCCCCTTTTATAGGAAATGTGATTTTGGAGCTGTCCAAGGAGAAGCCAAATGAGCGTCTTCTTGACAGACAAGCTTCTCAATTCACAGCTGCTATGCAGAAAGTGGAGTCTGAGTTGTCAGGACAAATACGCTACCTAACACAGGTATAACCTCTATAGAGATTCCTGGTTATATCAAACTAAGACTGTAGATCTTGTTGGGTATGATAGCAAGAGAACAATTTTTATAACTTTTAGCAGCCCTCATGATGTTGTTTTTTTTTATTATTTTGATTATTTCCAGGTAGCCACAGGGCAGCCCCATGAAGGCTCCAGTTACAGTGCTCGAAAAGACGGTACAATGGCACTCAACAGGATTGACTATGCCCGGGTCAAGCTAGCAGAATTGAGCAGGACATGTGAGCAGATGCTGGAACAACCTTGAGCAAAGAAGGGTATCATGCTGAACTGGGAGAACTGCATATGGACTTGATAAATCACAGTGATACCAGTATGCAAAACGGTCACATTCAACAATGAAAATTGAACATTTTTTATATATATATATGAATACTTAAAAAAAAATGGCAATATTTTCAATTAAAATGATTTTGTTCCATTCTTGCTGGAAATGTGTTTTTATTCTCCTTCTGAAATATGAGTGTTATCATATTTTATGATGATGCATCTGGAAAACTTTTACATAGGGGAAAATATAACTGCGGTGTTTGCCTTATTACCTAATTATTAAAGTTCTCCCCAGCCTTAATAAGTAAACTGTAAAGAGAGACAATTACGTACAGCGAGAAAAGAAATCTCTATGGCACAGTGAATTTATTGAATAAAGAAAACTGAAGCTGAGTTGCAAACGTGGCTAGGTTTGCAGTGTTTGTCAACCTTAAAATGACCTATCATACTGTTTTCCATGTAACTCCTGGCCACAAACAAAAGAGCTCTACCTATCCAGATAGGGCAGAAAATTATAAAACTTCTATCCTAAAGTAGAGGTGAAGCCTCCCCTCTTTTTTTCAGGCTTGTGGGAGAGTTCTGTTTTACTCAGGCTCTCTCTCTATGGAAATACAAGGACCATTTTTTTTATGCCTTGGTTTTGCCCTTGACTACTAGAACAGGATGCTGTGGATCCTTAGGCGGATCATTAAGCAGGTATTGGCATGCACTTTTGGGGCACATGTTGAGAACATAGTTTCACATGTGCAGAGAGTCCTTCCACTTCTGGGTACCACAGCAATAGGTTGCTTTATGGCCTTTTGATATGTTGAAGCTTCCAGGCGGGTCATCTTTAAGGGATGCCAGATGTCCTGTGCTGGGTGCCATAAAATCCTACAGAGGATGAAGTCTACATTATATAGTATATAAAAAAAAGTCTAACAAATTCCTCTACATTTTTTACAGACTTTTTATATACTATTTAATGTTACTTTTTTACCTATTAATATTGTGAGTATATATATATATATATATATATATGTGTGTGTATGTGTGTATATTATTTAATTTTAGGGCTAGTCCCGTATATTTTTATAATATTGCTTGCTTACTGAAGGCTGGTCCCTTATAAAGGATCTACAGGCACTTCTGTTAGGGATATATACCCCTGGGGACTACTCCCTCCCTCATTTCTTCATGGTACAAGCACAATCGGATCCTTTAAGGAAGAAAAGGAGAGGTCTTCCAGAGGAAACGCTCGTTTTGCACATGAATCTATTTTTTTGGTTGTCTCTAGTCCATCTGGATTCACAAAGAAATTGAGAATATGTTTGAGAATCACAGTTTTATTGTGAGTGGAACGAATGATTTACACTATTGTTGAGAAATATTCTACACTATGGTTTTTTATTTTCCTTTCATGAGCGCCCCAAGTGTAAGTATTCTTTTACGTTGAAGGAAAGGGGGATGCCACTCTTCACGCAGAATGTCTAAGTAAGAAAGTGGACCGAGCATATGCCATTTTTGCAAATTATTAGAAGCAGTAAGAATAGCTGAATTTAGTGGGCTTGCTGCAGGAGATGATGAATGTGAAAATGCCACTATGAAGACATTACAGAAGTAGTGTGGAGATATTGGGATGTTGTGTTCAAGACTACTAAAGATCTAAATGAACATACATAATGAACAAACGATAAAGTAGCCAAACAATGGTAGAGAGGGCTCATTGATAATTATGGCTGTGATTGATGGGGTCAACAGCCTGTGGGTTTTTTTCCTTACTTTTTTCACTCTGGCCATCTGCATTTACAGTACAAGGGGAAGCGACAAGCATTGATGTATGCGTGCTGTGATTGGAGTTCATCTCTCAGCCATACTGTAAGTGTCAATAAATGTAGTTGTTGGCTCAAGCAGTTTGACGTCTGAATCACCAGTGCAGGAGTGGACTCCTCTTGTCAGAACTGACCAGGATGGTCTGTAAGACAGTAGAACCAATCAGGCAGTGGCAGAGGTACGGAGTTTAGCAATCAATACGCAAAGATTGCTTGTAAGCTATTTTATGGCAAAGAACAGAATAAACAACTAGCAGTACCACCATAACTGCCACTGGCGCCACCACTACCTACTATTAAGTAGTTAATGCACAGGCCTATATAAAATCTTCCTGTTGATAACTTGGCTATATGGTTCCTGAGATACTGATTTTCATTTTGGAGCCTTCAATCATATAAAACAGCCACAAATGCAGTGCCCAAGGTGTGTTTAAGACATCTCTGGTCAGACATTACCTAAGGTATTATGTAAGTCCTGGAGACCCCATCTCTAGAAAGATATTGACATTCTGGAAAGAATTCATAGAAGGGCTCCCAGCAGAAGTGGTAAAGGCTATTATTCCTGGGAGGCGATTGCTTCCACATGGGCCCACTGCTTACCTCTACATTGCTCGCACTATGCGAGAAACAATCTCTTATACAGCCCACGGGATGAAGGAACTCAGTGGAGTCACATCATTCACAGAGTGCGAGCAATGCAGAGGTAAGCTGCCGGCCCATACAGAAGTATGCGAGCGAAACAGACAAATCTGCGGTTCTATCTGTTCACACATGAACAAGTATGTGTGAATAAGTAAATGAATGAGTATTTGTCAATGAGTATCTGTGAATGAGTGAATGCGTATGTGTGTGATAGACTGGATGTGTAAGTGGGACGAAAGATGGCACAGATAGACTGTTTGGGGCAAGCATAGCACAGGGAGGCTGTTTGCTGCATAGATGGCACAGGGAGGCTGTTCAGAGCAAGCATGCCCAGAGAGGCTGTTCGGGGCAAGCATGCACAGGTAGCCTGTTTCGGGGCAAGCATGGCACAGGCAGGCTGTTTGGGGCAAAGATGGCTCAAGGAGGCTGTTTGGGGCAAAGATGGCACAAAGAGGCAATGATGGCACAGGGAGGTTGTTTGGAGCAAAGATGGCACAGGGATGCTGGTTGGGGCAAAGATGACACAGAAAGGCTGTTTAGGGACAAAGATGGCAAGTCCTATGCATTCAATCTGTGTGCTAGGCTGGTCCTGTAAATACACCCTGGGTGCTGGGGAAGTCCTCTGTGGGCAGTCTTGGAGCCAGGGCTGGCCTGTGAGGGGTGGGGCCTGCCATTTATGTCTGCAATTTAGGGTTTCCATTAATTCATTATTTGATCTATACCTTCAATGCTGAGTTGGCTTGTGATTTTTCACTTGATCTAAACCTGCAAGGCTGGGTTTGTGCATTATTCAGTTGTTTTGTACCTGTAATGGTTTATTTATTAATACCTGCAAATACAGGGTTTGTATGTCTTGTTCAGTTGATCTATATCTGCAATGACGTGTTTCCATGTGTTTATGTGATCTATACCTCAACTACATGACTACTACCTCCCTTAGCGCCAGCAGATACAAACTAGTATTTTTCTAGACTTGCTATGCTATCTGATGAGTTATATTGCACTACTACAGAATTTCAAAGAATGAGCACAAAAGTAGCAGTATGAGTAGGCAGTATGTACAAGGCAAAAATGTTCTATGCACGGCCCTAGCATTTCTTCTGACAAGAACATGGATCAAGAGGAAAACAGATTTGAAGCATCAGTTTCTTTTTGGCCCTCCAATCTTACACAATGCACTTTTCCAGTGGCTGCAGCCAACTTCTTTGCAGACAGGAGCTCCTGTTGCACACTTGGCAGTTGTTAGCACATAAGGTGTTAATAGCATCTCTGATGAGAAATTACTAAAGCATGTCTGTCCACCTAACAGCTAGTATAGCAGCACGGACAGGTTGCCCCAAAAAAGCTTTTTTAACTTTCTTTGTGGGTGACTAGATTAATTTGGTAAATGTAGAAAAGGAGTTTTGTTGCTGGTTAGTAAGCAAAGGAGCATAACATTTATTTTATAAAGGAGCGATTAATGGTAAAAGTGTTAAATTAGAAGCAGTTGCCAAATAAAACAATACCCACCTACTGCTGTACATTTAGCACTTAGTGGTGTTTTATCTGGATTTAAGGAGTTTCCAAAGGGTCCTGTGTTTAAATCCCATTGTTTGCTTGTTTTTCTTTTGTATGTCTTGTTTTTTGTAATTGTAACCGTGTAACACACTCCTTCATGCCCAGGCAACCAGTACATGCTAGAACCTGGGCAATGATAGGAGTGTGATTGCTGTTAGCCTCAGTATATAGTGATATGAGTTATGCTGTACCACCGTCAGTGCATGCCTCAGTATATAATGATAACAGTTATGCTGTAGCACCGTCAATGTTTGCCTCCGTATATAACAATGACAGTTATCCTATACGACCTTAATGTTTGCCTCAGTGTATAATGATAACAATTATGCTGTACCATCGTCAATGTTTGCTTCAGTATATAATGATAGCAGTTATGCTGTACCACCGTCAATGTTTGCTTCAGTATGTAATGATAATAGTTATGCAATACCACTGTCAATGTTTGCCTCAGTATATAATGATAGCAGTTATGCTGCCACCCACCATCAATGTCTGCCTCAGTATATAGTGATATAGGTGTTATGCTGTACCCCCGTCAAGTCTGCCTCAGTATATAATGATAACAGTTATGTTTGCCTAACGATAGAAGCTACGCAGGTGTTTTATATATATATATATATATATCCGTAGCAGCCACTCCCCCTCAATTCCGTGCACGTGATCGCTTTAAATATTTTTTAAAAAACTGCGGTCTTCAAGGGAAGACCCAGTTTTCCAACGCCGGTCTGGAAAGGGTTAAGGGGTAGGATAGTGATGTATCCCTTGAGGACAGACACATTCAGAAAGGGCTTGTAGCCCCAAAATATTTGTAAACGAAGATCTGTGTCATGCAGTAATAAAAGTGATATTTAAGTCCATACTCCATAGTGTTGATTGGAGGATATGGTACTGATGATTATATATTGGTGTAAATGACAAGGGAAAAAAAACTAGTTCTAAGTAAGAATTTACTGTTTCCATGTATTAGTAGGACGTAATAATCAATGGTGCAATGTCTGGGTAATTTTTGGACACATTGCTGTTGTTTTGTTTTGCATTTATAGCATTCCAGCAAATTACACATGATATGTTTAGACCTCAGAAGGAAAGCTCTTCTTGGCAGCTTTCATAAGAAGTATCTCCTTACTGGAAACTGGTTAGGATGAATTATGGGGCCATGGCATTTTGTTATGTGTGGAGCTGAAAAAGATATTTTTTTTATTTGTACCCTTTTGTTTTAACTTTTCATAACCACACATTTACAGTTCTTATTGAATACGAGGGTTTTATATGCTTTCTTAAAAGGAAAACTAGAAACAGAATTGTATGGCATATAATAACAATTTGGCCTATCTGGTCTGCCCATTGTAAAAACCTCAAACCTTATTTGGTCCTTAGTTACACCATTTATTGAAGCCTTATGTCGATTCCATGCATGTTTAACTTTATTAACTTCTTCCACCTTTGCTGGAAGGCTGTCCCATGCCTGTGGGTGCTTTTACCAAGTGAAGATTATCCTATTGTGACCCATACTCACGTGTCAATCTTTCCTTCCTTGATATTCTTTTTTTAAGTTTTATGGGGATATTAGGTATACTTGCCTTATCAGCGTTATATAGCCCTGACAGTCTCAATAAACAAATAATGTAGTTATAAATGTAATTTTGTAAATGCACTCAATAATAGTGTAACAACATAATACTGTGTAAATAGGCAGGAGGGGCACCAATGGCTATTCTTGCCCACGGTGCCATGTGGTCTAGGTCTTGGGGAAGTAATGAAACTCGGAAGCTATTTTTAAACTTTACACTGGCTTCCAAAAATTATCTACTGTAAAAGACAATTCTTTGCTAGATACATTTAAACAAGTAAAGAATGAACCAGTGTACTAACCCACACATCCATATAAAATGTATTACCCACCAATAAAGATATCTCCCAATGTGGTAAAGATGTTAGAGACATAAAAGAACTCCAATAGTTTAATATTGTAATGCAATTTCAAGGTATATGTTATGTGAAGGTAAACCACTCACATTTCCCTGATATAATCAATGTTTTCAATTCCAGTATCTTCCAGTCTCAACAGAGAGGGAAAAACAGGTTCCATAGGAATAAGAAACCGTTTGTACATATTGTTTAACTTGCTAAATAAAAAAAAACAGGTGAAACCAGTTGTTGCTAAAATTATAGTATATTTAAGATTATGGGGTTTTTAAAAATTTTTTGATGCTTTTCATGTATGTTTCCTAAAATCAAGGAAAATATAAAAAAATGTGAAATAAAGTTTCAAACACTTTCACAATAATGTCATGATGCACATGGACTGGATGGACCAGAATCTATAGTAGTAGTAGAAACTAGTAGAAACTGAGACCAGGCTGACCTTTTTTGGTAATTAACCACTAGATGGCAACATTTACTGCATATGTACTTATACATCTAAATGCAGTACAGCTAAAATGACCCCTGGTGAAAGCATAGGAAAAATAATTTAGTAGTGGTGAATTTCTTATAATTAAACTTAACAATTTTTGTTACAGGCATCCCGTGTTACAGGAAGGTCTGGTGACTTTAGTTAGAGTGGTGATTCATTTCCATGTAATGACTTTATATTTTTTAGAGAACACCCTGAAACAATTAGAAACATCTTGAATGCTAGCCCAGTTGTAGCACACTCATACCATTAAGTGCTGTGTCTTCTGGGATGGTCTGGTACTCGTCACCATGGAATCATATTCCAACCAGAATTTAAAGATGTCTCCAACAAATGCATAATTAAATGTGTGTATCACTAAAGAATGTACTATTATTCTGGAAACCTGGATTGTCTCCAGCCATTGAATGGTAGTATGGGTACCTGATATCAAGTCCTTAGTTATCGAGGGAGATAGACAATGTTTTCATACCCTTAAAAACTGTAGTTTTTTTGTCATTTTTACGATATGTTTGTTAAACCACAAGTCCCCTTTTACATATATGATATATCCACACAAATTATACATTGTTCTGTAGGACACTCACATATAAATAAAAAAATAAGCATTGTTAGTGCTAAGATGTAAAAACTAAAATAGATTTTTTTTGCCATTTTTACTTAGGCTTTCTTGTACAAAGTACACGCATAGTGATGCAATTTAGACAAATCCTTACATATACTACCCTATTTTTATTTCTGCTCCAGGTACAATATGGGGATGCAGTTGGGTATCTCTCATATCTTAGATTCAGATTCACCTGATTCAGATTATCCATATTTCGACCTTTGGCTTGGACTTTTATTATTCTCCTACACCTACTTTTGGCACTGTGTACTTGTTCCCCTGCATGTGTTTTCTTGGCTTGCCTGAACTTATCTGTCAGTCTTTGCAGCCTCAAATGCCGTCTGCCAGTCTTCCCAGACTCCGGTCTGTCTGCACATTCCCCTACTCTGTCTGCTGCCATCTGCCAGTTTGCCAGTCTCCCCAGACTCTGTTGCTGTCTTCGCAGCCTGGTATACTCTGCTATTTCCTGCTAAGAAGAAGGCCAAGGCTGTAGCACCTCTTCTACTGCCTGTTCCATGCCGCGTTCTAAGCCTGAAACTGTCCCTGGACAGAGACTTTTACTAAACCCAGTCGTAAGACTCATGTAGCGGCAGGAAGGTGTCCCACAAAAAAATCAGCAAAGTCAGGAAGTCAGCTATAGAAAAGTCAAGTACAGGTACGTCCTAATGGCCATCCTGTAACTTTTTTTGTGATATACCTGTACTTCCATAGTGCTGTTAAAATAATAATATAATATAACCTATTCAAAGCTTTTTTTGGAGCCTACGGTTCTGTACTTCTATGTAAAGGATGTGAGGTAGAAGTCCAAGGTGCCAGACCGGCCCAGGGGAGGCGGCTTCTCCACTCGCCCCGCCCCTACAGATTCGTGGCTTCATGGGGAGTCTCCGGCTCGGTAAGTAAGTATACAAGATTTTCTCGGGTTAAAAAGTTGTCTTATACGCCGGAATATATGGTATGTCTATTTTTACAAGACCGCTTTCAACAATTACGTTTGACTAGCTCTAAACTAACACTATGGAAATCCTTTAAGATGACTGTGATTATTAAATAATTAATACGTTTTAGTGCATTATTCACTTTTGTTCCCTTTTTGGCCAAATCAAAAGATAAAAAACAACTTTTTCATCCTGCTCTATCGCAGAGCTTATTTAGCTATAGACTTAGGCATGTGTTATCTGACTTGGCTCCTTTTATAAATTCATTGAGTGTTGTATCAATCGAACAAGATGATAGGTCCTCCATTCCCCGCTCACCCATGCCAGGGTCAGACTTTGCTGCCTCACCTTCCCTACGCGCTTGGACGATTCCCAAATTGACGGCAGAATTAACGAGGAGAGGCATTCCATTTTCGGCCTCGGCTAGGATAGCAGAACTTTTTCGTCTCCTCCTCCTAGGTCCAGCCCTCGACAATCTAGTTCTGTGGACTTGGCTCAAATGAGGGACATGCTCACCTCACTAGTGGCATCGGTCTCCTCCATTCACGAGAACTTGGCCAATTTGGAAGCCAGCCTGCTCGGGCAGGCCCGTTTTCCCCTCCCCCTACAGGCTCTACCTATTTCTAGACCTGCCCCTTCAGGGGTCCTGAAAGAAAAAAAAAATTCTGTCCCAGAGTTTGTCCTGGCTTTAAGCCTTTATAGAGACGTTATCTGCTCAGCATTCCTTAATAGAAGGGAGGAATTTGACCATTATTTATTTAAAATTGTGGAATTGGGTTGCATCTATGGGGGTCATGCTTTTTATGATTACCACAGATCATTTTCTGCTAAGGCAGCTGCAGCTCTGGCTGTCCACCCTACCAGCCTGAACCATGTAAAAAATATTAATTCACATGTCTACCTGCAGCCACTAGTGGCAACCTTTCCCTTGGGACAGCTGAGCCACGTTACCTGAGTTTAGCCCTGTCCTTATATACCTGCTCTGCCCTACAGACTGGGCCTTTGCATTTGTTTGACTTGGGTCCCTGTTAGTCTGCTTTTGGCAAAATATCAGTTTACTTGTTCTGATTTTCTGTGTATGACCTTGGCTACGTTCTCAATCCTGATTTGTGTAGCAGACCCTGGCATGTCCCATGCTTACCTACCTTCCAAGCCGTGTGCCCTGCCTGTGGGCTTCCAAGCCATGTGCTCTGCCACTTTGGTTTCCCCTGTCCTTGCTATGGTTTCCCCTGTCCTTGCTACAGTTTCCCCTGCCCTCGCTACGGTTCTCCTACTAATGTGGAATGCCTTTTGGAGAAATTGCAGTTTCATCCCTCCCCTGATTTAGTAAGTTCCTGATTCAGGGTTTATCATATGGTTTCCATACAGGGATTGTAGCGATGCCCCAGGAGTCTTTTTAATGTCGTAACCTCATGTCACCTTTATCAGACCCACATGCGGGGGATCTTTTCTTGTCTCAAGAGTTGGCGAAAGGGTTTATTATTTCTGGTCAGGAGGGTTAGCCCGATTGGTATTGCTTTAGCAAGTTCTCAATAAAAACAGGGTGATTTTTTTGTCTGCCCCTTATTTTTTCTAGGTGGCCCAGCATCAAATCCCTCATACCCGCTGATGATATTCCCTTAAATATGCCTCCGTGGATTACACTATTCAGGCCATAGTCCATGCAAGGAGAGACTCTTGGTCATTGAAGGCAAATATGACAGATACTTTTAAATTGTTACCTATTCATCAGGATTAGTTGCATCTACTTGGGATCAAATGGAGGGAGAAATACTACTTTGCGACCCGTTTAACTTTAGGTTCTAGGAGTAGTCCGAAACTCTTTGACACCTTAGTTGAGACTTTGTGTTGGCTCCTGCTGAGTTCCTGGTGTGGCCCCATGGTTATTCATTACCTAGATCAGGGCTCGAAAAATCCCAGGCGCCAGGTCGCCATGGCGTGTGGGGACCTGATACAACAGTCAATGCTGTGCTCCAATGGAACATCAGCATTGAAAGAGTTAAAAAAATAATTTATCAAAAAAGTAATTAAAAAAAACAACAAAAAACAGCACTGACCTGAAAGTCCAGCGGGCTGATGATGATCAGATTACCGTCTGTTGTGTTCATAAGATATGTTAGGTTATTACTAACCAGCATAGGCCTTAACCTTTTTGAATTTCACAATCGACCGCTGCCATAGATTACCCAAACCCCGTGACCTCCCCGGCTCTGTCCCTAGAGATGCTATTTTCCGGCTGCACTTTTTTTTAAAACAAAGGACGCCATAATGGGGGCTGTAAGGCAGAAACAGAAAATCCTGAAAGAGTTCCAGCACATTACTCTGTTTGCTGATCTCTCTGCATATACGCTTGCCAGGAGAAGAAGCTTCTCTGGTCCCACTGGAACAGTTCTTCTATTCCACGATTGTGAGTTACTTTATGTGCGAGGCAGGTGAGCGCAGTGTATACAAAGCTTTTGTTACCATTTCACATTGTACCTCCATCCACTACGTTCATTATATTACCTCCACCCTGTTTGCTACAGGGGTTGTAGCACTCTTAGTGCTCGTCTCTTATGGGTTGCCACGCTCCAGGGCTGACGCCCTGCTCTCTGGTGAGGGGGGATGTATGGAGAACACATAGGTGGCTATCACCTGCTTTGGTTTGGTTGTTCTGGTTTTTATTGTTTTTTTGTTTTCTGTGTTTAGTTTTACACAGTGCTTGCAGATACACCCCGCTCAAAGATCTTATTTTCATGTTTATATTATACACAATTCGCCATCACTTGCATGTTAATTACTATGACTTCGGATGTATTTAGGATTATCTCTATGAATGTAAAAGGACTTAATAGCCCTCTTAAGCATCATCTAGCGCTATCTGAGGCCCGCAAGGCCCGCGCCGCTGTCGTATGCCTTCAGGAAACTCACTTCTCACATCGACACTCGCCAACTTTTTCTTCTCGACAATACCCTACACGTTACTCAGCCATGGCCTCTACTAAAAACGAAGGGGGTTTCGATCCTTTGAATTGATTAAAAAGGTTTCTGACTCACAGGGGAGATATCTCTTTATTGTGGGAACATTGAATCAACAGGTTGTTACCGTAGTGTGTATATATGCACCTAATGCTGACCAACTCCAATTCCTATCCATGTGCTTCGAGAAATTGTCTAAGGTCCAACAGGGTCACATATTGGTCTGTGGGGACTTTAATCTCCCTTTAGATCCGGTGTGGGATGTCTCCTCTTCATCTACCAAGGCCCGAGGTGCGCCCTCTGCGCAGGTTATGCTCAGGTTTTCTGGACCTTTTGTTACAATACGGTACGGTACAGAGAGGGACTACACATTCTTTTCTGAGGCCCATAGTAGTTACTCAAGGATTGATTTTATATTTGTCGATAAACTCACTTTACAAGACGTCAAGACAGTCACCATGGGTGATATCACGTGGTCGGACCACGCGCCGATGTTCCTGGACTTACCCTCAGTGGCTGCAGTTAGGGGGCACGGAACATGACATTTAAATGAATCTTTGCTTAATGACAAGAAATTAGAAATTACAAAATTTTTCGCTGCTAACTATACTCCTGAGGTAGACGTTCCGACGGTTTGGTCTGCTTACAAGGCGTTTATCCTATGTTCTAAATAAATCAGGACATAGGGTTGCCAATCCAAAAGCTTTAGTGGAGGAATTTGCTGCTTATTATCATACACTCTATCAACCCAGGGTGGAAGACATTGGCAAATTTTTAGATATGCATGGTGTGCGCCATCTAGAGGAGGCCCAGCAAAATCTCCTATGACAGCAGACAAAGTTAAATGAGATTCAAGCTGCTATTAAAGCACTCAAAGCTGGCAAGGCCCCAGGACCTAATGGCCTGTCTCATATTTTCTATAAATGCCTTCGTCAACATTTAGAGCCTCACTTCAACTACTTATTTAACTTTATATTTGCCCATGACACTGTACGAGCTGAGCTTCTAGAAGCTCATATTATAACAATTCCCAAACTGGGCAAATCACAGACGAAATGCGAAAACTTCCGGCCAATTTCTTTACTTGACTCTGACATTAAATCAGGTCTTGCCATCCATAATAGACCCGGACCAAGTGGGATTTGTCATGGGGAGACAGGTCCCGGACAACACTCGTAGATTTGTTGCTTTTGACCGCTTGAATTGGGCATATATGCAGGAAGTTCTCATTCGATACAAACTCCCAATTGCATTTATTCGAGCTGTCTTGGCCTTTTACTCTTTTCCTCATGCTAAAGTGTCATATGCCGTGTTCCACTCTACACTTTTCCCCATCACCAATGGCACGAGACAGGGTTGCCCGCTATCTCCTCTAATTTTTGTGCTGGCTGTGGAACCCCTTGCCATAGCTATTAGGAACTCCCCGGATATTTGTGGCTTTTGCACTAACTCTCTAGAGCACAAACTGGGGTTGCCAGAGCCGGCCTTAGGTGTTCTGGCGCCCTGTGCGGACTACTCCTCTGGCGCCCCCCCCCCATCCCAAAAAAAGAATAAAAACTTGTAACAAAACTCCCCTTTCTCACTATCTATCCCCCTGTATCACTATCTACCACCTCTGCCCCTTCTCACTGCCCCCCTCTTCTCACTGATCCCCCTCTGCCCCTTCCCCTTACTTACCTTGTTGAGTCCTGCAGTGGGAGCGGGAGGCGTCCGTCTTCCCGTGGTGCGCGCTTCACAGCTGAGCGCCGGAACAGCAATCACATTCCTATCATGCCCAGGCATATCCAGATTCCAGGATGTACTCGCAGACTTGGCATGATAGGAGTATGATTGCCCTATCTACCCCTGTCTCACTCCCTTCTCCCTATTTACCCCCTCCTAACTATCTACCCTCTCCCTCTTTGAAGTTCACTTACCTTTCAGGAGTCCTGCGGTGGGGGTGCAAGGCCTCTGCCTCCCAGCTCTGCCACTGTATGGAATAGTATAGAGTGATGGGAGTTATGATGTACTTTTAGAGCATAATTAGATCATGAAAAAGACATTGGAAAGGGTACAGCATAACACCCATCACTCTCACACATATACCAATCCACACATATACCAATCCACACACATACCAATCCACACACATACTCATCCACACACATACTCATCCACACACATA
>VKOC01023946.1:0-11353 GCA_009364415.1 Spea multiplicata
ATATTTTTTTGTGTGTAGCTCATCATCACAGCCTGTGAAAATCATCACAATATCTTCCAACAAGTCCAATAACAGAACCTGTTCTGTTTTTCAGACTTGTTACTCATAAAAGAGAACAGGTTTTTCCAAGTAGGTCAGGCAAGCTATTTTATGGATAATAATGGTGTAATGTAATGCAAACCATCCCATAGACAGACATACCTCAATAACATATACTAGAGTCAAGGAATGCATTGCAAAATAATAACAGTATAGAAATTATAGTATAAAGTATATATATATCCTGTTTAATATATAAACAGAATCATATAAAAAAAACCACATGGGTTAAAAAGACTTGAATTAAATACACTTAACCCCTGCATGCCTGCATGAGTACTGACCAACCGCTGAATTAACTAGATTTATGTTTAAACACGTAAATGACAATATAGATGGGTATACTTATGTGAAGTTTATGGTACACACATCAGCATCTCCTCCACACAAGATGACAAAGTATATAAGTCTTATGAAAAGTGTTGAATAGAAACGGATAACAGAGTTCTACGGTTTGTTAAAAGCTGGGTCAGCTCTCCACACTTTAATAATGTTTGAGGATGGCTCTTCTGAACAGATACATGAATCAATCTTTCGGTGGCCACTTTCTCTTTGCGGTCGCCCATATCCATGTGCAAGGAAATGTCCTGTGTTAAAATACCCAGGAGAAGCCGTTCTGATCGCTACTAACCTGTGGCCCCTGAAGGAGCAGAGAACTCATTGCGATCCGGAGCTGGATCTTCCTATGTGGTGTGAAATACGAAATCCAGAACAGCCGATCCGAAAGCTAAAGAAGAGTGCGAGCTACAACAGGGCAGACTGCACTCAGTGCGAGCTACAACAGGGCAGACTGCACTCAGCACGGACCCAAGCCAACTCCCTGCAAGCAGCACAGCTTGGACAGCCCACTACTTCCACGGCCACTCCCCGGCTGTAAGAGTGAGTGAGCGGGCGCCTGCCGCCGGAGTGTGGGAACGGATCGTGGCTCCTGTTGCAACCTGCCTCTCGGTGCCTATCCTTATTCGTAGCGTGTATGGAGTTGCGTACGTAGCCCTAACCCCCTAGGTTAACAAATTCCTCTTTACCATGGCAACAACGCTCTGTGTATACCGACTCCTGCAGCGCTCGAGTCACCAAACAGAAAACCCACTGTGAAAAGAAGGCACGCAGATCAACAATGGAACAGTAAGTCCACGCAGCAAACAACTTACAGTGTTTAAGAAACAATAAGAGTCCAGTGACACAGAATAGTGACCTCACAATACAACTTATTCATGCATAGGGCAGGTGAAAGTGAACAGAGGGCCCTTTATGGTAACCTATTGACTGAGTTTCCATGTGAACTGCCTTATTAGAAAAGACAATCATCATCATTAATCAAACAATGCCATGGGACGCTTTATAAGAAAAATGGATATGGCCGTGTCGGCCCAAGAGAAAATGGAGTCAACACAGAAATATAAAATAAACTTTGGTAAGTTTTTAGGGGCCTGGCGGGTAGCGCAGGCAACCAGCACATCTTTATTACACGTTTAGAATGTCAGCTATGTATTTAACCCCCTTTATTCTCTCTGCCGCCGGTGTCACATGGATCGCTGGAGTAGGACATCGATATTCCAGTGCTTTGTGTCTTACGTTGTACCTTCTAATGCAGTCTATGGAGGCTGTATTGAGCTGGCATACTCCATAGTGTAAGTGAGCCCTTTGAGGAGAGCAAAGATCTGTAACTGTCCCATTGAGCAGGACACCGGGGGCCTGATTGCCCAAGAGGGTGATCTGCCCCACAGTTTTGTAGCGGGGAGACTACCGCCACCCACCCTGGACCTGTCACATTAGGCCAGTATACTTAACTTCACTGCATTATGGAGGCTTCTGATGCACCTCTTGCTACACATTTAGGGCATTTTCTGGGTTTACTATCGGCAGCTCCCCTCCCTGGTCCAGGCACCCAGTGCAGCTGCCTGACTTGCTTGGCGCAAAGATTCGCCCTCCTGGGTGTTAGGGCTTAGACGTACGAAAAAAACTTTTTTCACAAGACAATTTAAGCTGTTTATACAAGACTAGCTTTGGTCAAACTCTGCATAATGTAGTGGTAAAAATAGAAAAAAAAAAGTTTCTTCCCACAAAATCCAAATCAAATAGTAAAAGTAATTATTAAACAAAATTGAATACATTTCTTAAAAGCTCTCCTCCCTAATGTAAAACAGATCAAGTGCGAGCCTCTCAGCCTGTCTGTGAGAAAAGATAATACTTTAATAAATATATATACTGCTATCAAGATTGTGCTTGCATGGTTTGTTTCTTAGATGTTCTGCTGTGGTTTGAAGTCATTACCGAGTCACCGTACGATTCTATGGCAGTCTCAGCGTCTTCAGTTCACTGTGTAATGCCCTTGGCTTGTTACGGTATATCCCTAGTATATTTATACAATAACCTTGGTAGTACATAGAGGTAGTTTGCACACACACACAATACATGTAGGTGAAAATATACAATGTAATCCATTTGTGCGCATATTGGATGGCCAGCTCCAGAGGCAACAGGCCTCTACTATAGAAAAGAGAAAATATCTACAATCAGTGGCATATAAAAAAATGCAGCCCCCCCCCCTGCAAAACAGCTGCTGGGGCCCTCAAAACCTATAGGAAGCCCGGTATACACTGCACACCTAGCCATAAGTGTATACAAAAAATACATTTAGGGGTACGAAGTGGAAAAAACGCTTACTGGCATGTGCAACAAAAAAGGTGAAGTGCGCTTAACCTCACACAGCACCATCGTGCACAGCGCCAAGTCTTGGACCAAAGACTGGGGACAAATTGCAACCTCAGGGCTTCATGCTATCCCAGCACCTAAGACCAGAGGACCAAGCTTTCCCTCTCTCACAGATACTCACCTGATCTTAGCCAAAAAGCCCTCAGGCTTTATGCTCAACTTGAGGGGAGGTGCTGGGGCTCCCTTTACACCAGTGTCTGCAATCACTTTATTTAATCGTGGACAGCTACATCTACCAAAGTACCTCAGCTAATGCGGTTGGATATTTTGGATGGCCATGGACTTCAGCACATGATGGGGCACCATAGGTTTTAAGGGTGCCTCAAATTTCCGGCTGTGCATGTACAGGGTGAACTTGACCCTTCTTACTATTGACATAAATCAGGGTTGGTCCTTTATAACACATAGCCGAAGTGGGAAGATATAGCGTTTCATCTAAATCCATGTCACCAACAATTGATTTGCTGAATAATAAATGTTAATTTGGCAGACATTTATTCCAAAAAACAGCTTTGCTAGATTTTAGGTTTATAAAATACATATTGGTTTGCAGTGACAGCCTTAATGGTTTTTTTTCTATAAAAGCAGAACCTTGTCAGGAGATTTTGCACGCTTTGATTCCTTTGCTTCACTATTCATTATGAAGAGCCAACACTGGGAAGTTTCTCCAGCAACAAGGGATGAGATGGCCCTCAAAAATGTATAATTTAATGGGGGGGCGAGAAGACATCTCAGAGACTTACCTATACATGATACAGAGGAGGCAAACCTCCACCTACAGCAGAAGCTCACTGGGATTGGACCTTCATAATGCATAATGCGGATACTCAAATCCCACAAACTCTGTCAAGATTTAGTTATCATCTAAAACATTGCATCAATCTGTGCCATCAACAAATACCATATTTATTTTGGTGAGCGGTCCATTAATTAGAACCTAAAAAAGTAGATTAGCAAGACTGACCAAAAACCCAACTGAGAAGGCTTTAACCATGACGTTGCGAATGTAAAATTCAATATTGAAGATTTAAGTAAAAGCCGTCATCTCTCTTTTCAAAATGGACCAGACTGAAAGCATCCAAGTTAGTTGCTCAGATGTTTTATCTAAAAACATGAACAGTGATACAATTTGTTTTGTTACAAACATGTTTACAGAGCCCAACTTTCTGTGAAGCAGCTGAACAGCCTATACAACAGATGCTTTGCATGCTATTCATGGAAATTTCAGCGTAGAGGTGCAGTATCAATTCCGACACCTCCCTCCTCCCTTCGTGGGTTTAATTTATGTACCATATCCACCTAATATTTTGTGTCCAAAACATTATTTATTAACATTAACCAATTATTGTGGTTTCATAAAAACCATTTGGTGCAAATGACTTCAGCAGATGCTTTAAAAACAGACAAAAAGTAAAGGACTAGCAATTTGCGTTGGTCTTCATTGAAAGAAGGTACGGTTGATCCGGTCATAGCGGAAAAGACCTGGCTGAGCAAGAAAGAAAAAAAATGTAGGACGAGATAAGGGTTGTAAGCGGGTGAGAGAGAAGTTTTGATGTTTATGTCAGGGAAGAGAGTTCCAGAGGGTTGGTGCTGGGCGAGAGAGGTCCTGTAGGCGGGCGTGGGAGGAGGTGATGAGTGAAGATGCAAGGAGCAGGTCATTGTTGGATCTTAGAGGGTAGGCTGGAGTATACTTGCTGATGGGGGAGGATAGGTAGGGGGGGAGCGGCGTTAGAGCTTTGTAGGATAGAGTTAGTATTTTAAATTTAATTCTGCTATGGATGGCGCGAGCCAGTGGAGGGACTCGCAGAGAGTGCAGCAGGTGGACAGAGCATTCGGTGAGATAGATAGACGGCAAGCAGCATTAAGCCACAGATTGGAGGGGGATAGTCGTGAGAGAGGGAGGCCGGTAAATGGTTATTGCAGTAGTCCTAGATGGGAGATAAGAGGGAGTAGATTAGTTGTTTTGTGGTACACGGCAGTCAGGAAATCGGTTACAAGAGTTGTAGATACTAACAGGTACTCGTAACCATGTAATGGATTTTTTCAGGTTTTGCTTCTTTCTCTCTTCTCTCTCCTCTCCTACTATTCTTGCATTGCCTAGATACGCTTCCCAAACGCTCCAGACCTTACCATTGTTACAGACTTCAGATATCACCCATATCTCACCTAGATTTCAGTCATAATCCTTGTCCCATATGAACCATGCACCTGTATTATGCTTAAGAACCAGCTCGCTAGAAGACACATTTCTTACCTGTCATAATGAATGGCAAGCAGTTCCTAGGGTGATAATAGAACACACTTGGTTTGATATGCAAGTATGTTAATATCATACATTATGGGATTCGTAAGTGGTCCGTCCATAGTAATCATTTGAATGCTCTAATCAGCAAAAATTTTATTGGTGGTTCGAATGATAAATGTCAAGGCAAACTAGCACCTTCATGTCCTGTACCGATGGCACTAGAGCCTTTCAACAGTACGTGTCTTTACATTAGATGTCTGTCAGCAAAATGATGCCATCTGCTCAACCAATTCTTTCCCAATTCCTTGCAGAGACATTGTATGGCAGGTAATGTGTAAATTTCTTGGTTTTAAATCTGTTATAGATAATAGACCGTTAGGACAGAAATTACCGTAACGATATGCAATGATCAAGTTCTTACCACAAATCTGCTGAAAACAAATAGGTTTTTATAACTTTTTGGGGGTCATGCATATTTTCATAGGATATCTACTTCTGCACTTGATGCTAATTGTAAGATGGTGACGGCGCATATTAGCCTGTCGGCAGGTGTACACGCCTATTTACAGGTAACTTTTGATCATGCTTATTTCCCATCAAAGGTCTGCTAGCCCCATCCCTTAACAAAGTCCTACATGAAGAAGGGGAGAGCTCTGGGTAGGATACTCTGGGAAGTCACATGTATGGTCTTGAATCTGGACAACAGTTGAGATGATAGGGCAAGTAACAAAAAAAATGCATCTCACATCTTGACTGGTGCAATTGTAACACCAATATATTACAGTAAATGCATACATTGTAAGGGCCGACATCATGGTACAATATAAAAAGACTCAATTTATAAAATCATTCCAAATGACCTTTTAGACACAATAAGGAAAGAACATCCAACCATTACAGACTTATTGGCACAATGTTCTTTTAGGACATACCACAAGAACTGGTAATTTTATTCCAATGACGCAGCAAGGCAGTCATCCCTTGAAGTACCGTCACAGAAATATATATCATTTCAGACTGAGCAGGTTAAAGGTGGGGAACAAAAGATGATTTATCACATTTAACTTTAAACAAAACATCACACTTAACATTCCTAGCTTCCTTCTTTATAAACAAGTGTTTAGAAATATCAGTTTCATCATACTATGAGAGCCAACTAAAAAGAGTAATTTTTACTTACTGTAAATTCCTTTTTCCTTAGTATAGTGTCAGTACCACGGGTGTCGCTCTTCCTAGGGACAAGGACCTAGAAACGAAGAGGTTAAGATCCCCCTTAACCCCTCCTACTCCCCACTATAAGAGCCCCGGCAGCCCCAGTACCTCCAGAAAATACCAAGAAACACAAGATAACTTGCAAAAAAATTATTTAATACAAAACGTACAGGGAGGGAAACATGTACTGACACTATACTAAGGAAAAAGGAATTTACAGTAAGTAAAAATTACTCTTTTTCCTGTCATATAGTGTCAGTACCACGGGGATATAGCAAGATGCCCCCTCTGGGTGGGGAACATAATCATGAGGAAACCGACTGGAGCACCTTACGCCCAAAATCCGCATCAGAGGAGGAGAAGATGTCTAGCCGGTAATGCTTGATAAACGTGTGAAAGGAAGACCAAGTGGCTGCTTTGCATATTTCCTCCGGGGATGCAGAAGATCTTTCAGCCCAGGACGTAGCCATAGCTCTAGTGGAGTGGGCAGTAACATGAGAAGACAGAGTCCGACCGCTGAGAGCGTAGGCTAAGCGAATGGCGTCTGAGAGCCATCGGGATATCGTGCGCTTGGAGGATGCCTGGCCTGCGGATTTACCAAAATAATTGACGAATAATTGATCCGTAGAGCGGAAAGGGGCAGAGCGGTCTAAATAAATACGAAGAGCTCTGCGGACGTCTAGAGTGTGCCAGAGCGTTTCTTCCGGAGTAGCAGGAGACGGGAAGAAGGAAGGCAGAATCAATGGCTGATTGACATTAAAGTCAGAGATGACTTTAGGCAAAAAGGAAGGTTTAACGTATAGAACAACTTTATCTTGGTGGAAAATAGTAAATTCCGGAGCCGCGGAAAGAGCTTGAATCTCACTGATCCTCCTTGCCGACGTAATGGCGACCAAAAAAGCTGTCTTGATAGACAAAAACTTGAGAGACACCTCGTCTGAAGGTTCGAACGGTGCGGAGCAGAGCGCTTGAAGGACCACTGACAAATCCCAGGAAGGAAAATGTGAACGTCTGGGTGGCCGTTGAATTGTGACTGCCTTAAAGAACCTCCTGACGAGAAGCTGAGAAGCCAATTCAGACAGAAGAAAATGACTAAGGGCTGAAACCTGTCCTTTAAGGGTCGAGACAGTGAGACCCGCCGAGAACCCTTCCTGCAAAAAGTCCAGAACGGAAGTAGTGGATGGAGAGGAGAAATTCAAATTTCTTGAGACGCACCAGTGAAGAAATCTCTTCCAGACTCGAAGATAGATAGCAGATGTAGATCCTCTTACTGAATTTAGGAGAACCTCCGTCATAGAATTGGAAATGCCTCTGCCCCGGAGAATCATCCTTGCAGCAGCCAGGCCGTCAACCTGAATCGCAGAAGAACATCCCTGGAGAGGTTCCTGTTTTCCAGAAGATGGGAGGATACCGGTAGTTCCCATACTGCAATCGCCAGGTTGAGCAGCTCCGAAAACCAACTCCGATTCGGCCAATAAGGGAGAACGGCCAATACTCTGGCTTCGTCTACTCGAATTTTTTGGAGGATCCGAGGAATCATGGCTACTGGAGGAAACACATAAGCCATCTTGAAAGACCAAACCACCGACATACCGTCTAGCAGGGGAGGATTGTCCTGCCTGTAAAGGGAAGCAAAAATCGGCACTTTCTTGTTCTGTCTGGTCGCCATCAGGTCTATATCTGGCAGGCCGAACTTTTGAACCAGGAGAGAGAAGATGCCCTTGTTCAAGGACCAGTTGGCTTGGGAGCACCGAGCTCTGCTGAGGTCGTCCGCCAGGCCGTTGTCTACTCCCCTGATGTGAGTAGCCGCTAAATCCTGTAGATTTCCCTGGGCCCAGAGCATGAGCTCGTCTGACAGGTTCTGGAGTATTGGAATGCGGGTGCCACCCTGCCTGTTTATATAAGAGACCGTGGTGGCATTGTCGGAGTGGATTCTCACAGCTTTTCCCCGTAATCTTGGACCGAAGGTCTTGAGTGACAGGAACACAGCTTTCAGTTCCCGAAAGTTTGATGATTGGGCTTGATCGATTGAGGACCAGCTGCCCTGACTGCAGAGGTCTAGAAGATGAGCTCCCCAACCTACTTTGGAGGCATCCGTGGTGAGGGTGACCCAATGACGTGGTAGAAAAGATCGCCCTTGGGAGAGGCGCCCCTTCGCTTTCCACCAATTCAGCCGGAGTAAGACTTCCCTGGATACCGTGAAGGTAACATCCAGATCCTCCGGTCTCCTGGACCACTGTTGTAGGATGTCCCATTGAAGGGGTCTCAACTGTGCTTTGGCCCAGCTTACTGCCGGAATAGACGCTGTAAGGCTGCCCAGGATACTCATAGCCGACCTGAAGGGAAGGGTTGGATTTTGTTGCAGCAATGAAACCTGATTCTTTATCTTTTTGATCTTGGAGCGCGGGAGATAAAGTCTTGAAGAGACGGAATCCACTATGAGCTCCAAAAACTGGATCTTCGTAGTTGGAATGAGGTTGGATTTTTTGTGATTTATGATCCAGCCGTGTTCCCCCAAACATCGGGTTGTAAAGCTGAGATGTGCCCGGAGCTCCTGAGAAGAACTTGCTTTTAGTAGCCAATCGTCTAGATAAGGGACGACTGTGACCCCCTCTTTCCGTAAAGCCGCTGCAATAGGAGTTAAAAGCTTTGTGAAGATCCGAGGAGTTGACGACAGGCCAAAAGGGAGAGCAGTAAACTGGAAATGACGAACTCCTGTCCCGACTCTTATGGCAAACCTGAGATATTTCCTTGAGGCGATGGCGATAGGCACATGGAGATAGGCATCTTTTAGGTCTAATGTAACCATAAAGTCCCCTTGTTCCAACAGGCGGGTAACCGAGAGAATGGATTCCATTCTGAAGTGACGGTAAGGAATACACGCATTGACTCTCTTTAAATCCAGAATCGGACGGAAGGACCCATCCGGTTTTGAGACCAGGAAGAGACGGGAATAAACTCCCTGAAACTCCTGATTCTTTGGAACAGGCTCTATGACACCTTTTTTTAGAAGGGTAAGGCTTTCGGAAAACAGCGTTGAGTTCTTCACCGGAGAGGGGTAAAACGAAATCAGGAACAGAGGACGAGGAATTGTGGAAAACTTTATCCTGTACCCGTCCGCAATGATTCTGAGGACCCAGGGACTGCTTGTGGTTTGTTTCCATTTTGGTAAGAACCATTGCAGACGACCTCCAACACCGTCAGAACTTCCTACCCTCTGGTTTCTTAGGGTGTTCCTGAAATTTCCTCTCGTGTTGTTTACGAAAGGGCTGAGTCTTGAAAACCGGTTGAAAAGGCCTGGAAGGTCTATACTGGAATCGTTTGTTCCATCTGCTTTTCCTATCCTGAGGAAGTGCCTATTTAGTATCAGACATGTGTTTGATTTGTTCCTCCAAGGAAGAACCGAATAGTTTTGTTCTTTCAAAGGGCAGATCGCATAGAGTAGATTTGGAGGCAGTATCCGCTGCCCAGGAACGAAGCCATAATGCCCTTCTGGCAACGGAAGACAAACCCATGTTACGGGCTGAAAGCTTAAGGCCCTCTTCTGCAGCTTCCAGCAGGAAGCTATTAGCCAGTCTCAGGTTCTTAAATAGTTTGGACAAACCTTCATCCATAGATTCTGAAAGACTGTCCTCTAAGGACTGCAACCAGACACCTTGTGCTTTAGCCACAGATGCGCTAGACAACGCCACTTTACACTGGAACCCAGATGATTGGTAAATCCGTCTGCAAGACGTTTCTGCCCTCTTATCCATAGGATCCTTCAGACCAGACACTTCACTAATGGGAATGGTCGTACGTTTGGAAAGCTGGGCTATCTGGACGTCAACTTTAGGGATATCTTCCCATTTTTCATCGCCTTGAAGGCAAAAAAGCTGCTTAGAATGCTTAGATATAAAGGCTCTTTTGCCTGGATTATTCCACTCTCTAAACATGAGATTCTGCATGTGAGATAGTATAGGCAACCCTTTAGGGTGCGCCGACAGGTCTGAATCCTGAAAAAGCCGTGAGACTTGCTTAACAAATTTACGCAGCTCCTGTGGAGGAAAATTGGTCTCATCCTCTGACTCTTCACTAGATGAAGCCGAATAGGATGAGCTAGAAACCTCTCCAGAGGACAAATCAGACTGAGGGGATGAAACCCTCTTACGTTTGTGGGATTTAAGTTTAACGGGTTCCACAGGTGTAGCTGCTGCTGCTTTAAACGTTTCAAACGTTTGTGCCAGGTTGTCCTGGAACCAACCTAAAAAAGACTGCATGTCCTTTTGTTTTTCCTTTACCAAACTCTCAGCGGAGCAGGCATTGCAAAATTTTTTCTTACAACCATCCGGCAACGGAGTGGCACATTCAGTGCACGCTAAATGTTTGGTTTTAACCACAGCCTTTTTTGGAGCAGGAGTAAGAGATTTTTCTTTATCCGGCTTATCTGGTGAAACCGGACCAGACATCTAATATAAAACAAACAACAAAAAATAATTTTAGTAGAAAAAAAAATACAGGGCAGAGGATTTGATGGGGTAAGAAAAACCAAATCCTACCTTACAACTCCTCAATCCGTGTGGGGGGGCTGGTGACACGGAAATCCCAGTGTTGACGAGCTCCTCTGCTGTCAGACTGGGCAGCACAGCTATATATATGCGAAAACCAGTTAGTTTTCGCGCCCTGAACAGAGAAAACTGATTCACGCATGATCAATAGCGTGTCAGTATCCTTGGTGGAACGCAGCGCCCTCTGGCGTGCGTTCCACCGCTGTGCGCATGCTCCAAATATTTGCCGGCATAAGAGCGCGGCGTTCAAAAAACTCCGTAACGTCCGCCGATGCGGACGTTACTCCTCGCTCTGCTCACCACCCGGGGAGCAATCGGAGGGAACCCCCGGACACAACCCGTGTGCCCCACCAACGAAAAAAGAAAAAAGGTCCGTCCCTGACAAGGGACAAGGAAGAACTGGAGGTACTGGGGCTGCCGGGGCTCTTATAGTGGGGAGTAGGAGGGGTTAAGGGGGATCTTAACCTCTTCGTTTCTAGGTCCTTGTCCCTACGAAGAGCGACACCCCGTGGTACGGACACTATATGACAGGAAA
>VKOC01023947.1:0-12755 GCA_009364415.1 Spea multiplicata
TGTATTCTTTCAGATTTCCGAAACTACTGAACCTTTGAGTGTTTTCATACCAAGGTTCGTCATTATATTAATACGTTATAGGAAAAGATACAAAACAGTAAAGCATGTCTGTCTATAGACCAGAACACAGGTTAAGGGCAGGGGGAGGAAAAGCCAATTATCTCCCTTTCCCCAAAAATTAAATAAGATTCCACAGTCCCAGTTAGATACATATGGTAAATGGTGGAAAGGTGATATCCGTACCTCATTCCATCCATATCCGTACCAGAGCTCCATTGTCATTAAAGACAGTCCTCTCAAGGTTCATTCTGATGTCATATTTCACATTGATCTGATGGTACTTGAGATGACACAGTCAAGACATTATAATAGCACCTGTTATGGGCAAGATGAAAACCTTCAATCGCATGGATTAGCTGTTTACTGAACGTCTACTATCTCTCCCTACATTTCAGAAGAATAGCTGCCAGTGACTAAAAAACTCTGAGACTTGGAGTTATATGGTGAGAGACAACAACTTTCCTCCAGCTCATCAAATCAAACATATTGGACCCCCCCATTGAGTGTCTTTGTATACAAGGGCATCCTTCATATTCTTATCAACGGCAGGGTTGCATACAAACACTAAAACAAACATTATATTAAAAAAAAAAGAGATAACTATGACTCTGGACACATGCAGGTTTAAGAAGTATTTTGAAGACATGAAGAAATAAGGAACACCAGTGAGCCTTCCAGAAAAAAACTAAAAAAAAAAATAAAAGCCAAATGCGTCATAGTCAGATCTGAAGAGAAGGCAGATGTTTTAGATAATTGAATTAGCTTCTTTGAAGAGAAAAGTAGAGTTGCTTTTTCCCCATAACACAAACTTATATTAAACAGCAGAAATCTTCAAATGAAAAAATAAAAAAAAACCCTCCAGGGTGGAAGCGAAGAATAATTGGACTTAAAACAGAAAATAATTACTATTTTCCCAAAAGCATGTGTCTTCATTCTAAACACGAACGTACAAATATATCATCAACACGCAGTTACTGAAAAGTACAGCGCACCAGCCATGTACAGTCAGATTAAATGAAATATTCCACATCATTGTAAAATAGTGATTTTTATTCACAGAAAATCAAATTATTTCAAAAATGGGGGAAAACTAAAGAGCAAAATTATCTACGTTGTTTAATCTGGCTGACGGCGATGTTCAAATTGTTCCGCATTTTGTTTCTTAGTGAGATGGAAAGAACCTCTACCAGCGACATCTGAAAATGAAGAATAAAAGAGTTCAGTAAACTCAATGAGAACAAAGAAAGACCTTGAACAAACAGAAATAAACGTAGCGCTATAGAGTTAAACAGGCTGTCTTAGAAATTGTTCTTTAAGAGATATAATATTGCCACCTGACCTGTGAATTATGAGCAAGGAACAATATCAAGGCTTGTAGCTGATAATAGGTAGGGAAGTAGTGGGGGTTCTGACAAGTATTCTTTACAGTAAGCTATCTATTATGGCTGTGGAGCTCTTAAATGTTTGTCTTTATCAAGCTGAGTGACTTTAATATGTGATATTTCACACACTCCAAATAATCTAACCTGTTTTCTTCCATTGCCCTCTGTATTGTGTTAGGTTACAGTGATTTTATCCAGTAATGCTGTTAAAATAGTACTTAAGAACAGCACATTTTTCAGTATCTAATTAATTTAATGGATTTTAGTGTGAGGGGTACTTTAGGAAAGGTGAATGAGGCACTCAGACAAAGAAATGTATTCACTAAACTGCAAGTTGCAGGGAAGCTGATTATAAAACACTTACTCTTACCAGCCAGTATGAAGGGTCAACCACGTGAGTGTCCCCTTCAGAGCGAGCAAGCCGGTGAAATCAGTGAAATGTTTTAATTCACTTTCAACACGCTTACCAACTAGGTCTTGTAGGCCAGCCTCAAACAAGCTGCAATAGCGTCTACAGCCACATGATCATGCCTGGGTCTAAATCACTATTACTGGATCCTCTGGGGTGGAGTTTGATCTCCCCGCCCACTACCCATTTAAAATAGCATGTGTACTGCAAAGCTGGCGGGGCCACCCGTAACATCAGAGGGACCACCCGTGACATCAGCGGGACCTCATATCCGCATCCCGCAAGGGGGCTCCGGGTAGCTGAAGCCTGAAAATTCCCAGGTATGGATGTCATTACTAGGAAACTGTATTGTCTATCTCAGGCCTAGGGCAACACCCCTGTACAAATACCCCAGCATGCATACTGTAGGTCAGACTTTCTCAACATCGTTTCTTTAATACCTCCAACACCGCATGTGTTCAATAGCTCCACGGATGAGTCAGTAGACCAATGCAGTCATTGAGACCCGCGTTCATTAAAAAGCTATTTCATTACTTGACAGCAATATCCAAACACAAACGTCACTTTATGGTAGCATACACCCTACTAACAATACTCATGCGGAGAAGTATAAAGTTGGAGGATTAATAGTCTGATGGAAATGTCTATTTTATTCTTTTATATACAAGCATAATTCAGTAGTTTCATTGAGCAACACTGGAGTGCTCTGGCAGATTAGGTTCTACAGTGCACACTACAAGAGTATAAAAAAATATTTGGCCATCTGGCAGCCGCTGGCCTTAAAGTGCCAGAGCCGCATTTATTTATTTATTATTTATTGGATTTGTAAGTCATCCTCTAACAATCCTCTAGATCCTATTGTGTGAGAAACACTATATTTTTAAATATTTTGGTATACGTTTGTAAATGGATTCTTTGCGTGGATATAATTTTGAGAGTCCAGGTGTTTTTTCCATAAACATTCAAATCATAAAGGAGAAAGAAACATGTGAGAATGTGAAAATTACAGCTGCAATTTGTAGACTTCAATAGAGAAAATGCTTTCAGCCGTCTTCTTGATCAGCAAAATTGCTCTGTAATGATCTACTTATGTAAATAGGCTTTTTGTGTGCAAAGGGGTGATAATCAGAAATATATTAAGAAGAAAATAAAATATCGCTTAAATAAAGCTATTATTATTATAATACTAAGTTAAATAGCATCTCCAATCACTATATTGTGAATTTTTGATAGATAAAATTGGGTGTCACCCTCACAGACTAGTTTATTACATGTGGACTCCCAATCACTTGCAAAGCGGTAGGGGGTATTATTTACTCTATCGCTGGCTTAAAATGATGCAAATGCATCAAAATTTGTGTCCATACATTTTTATAAAATGATTTACATCTAGAAAAAACAACACTATATTCCAGTGGAAAGCTCTGTCACTGCAGTGAGTCTGTGAAGGCTGTAGTCCAATGCCTGTCTTGTCCCAGTTCTCCAAGAACGAAGGAGAGGGTGCAAGAGCTGAGATCGCCCCGCCCACTCCTGTATCTGGACCTGCCCATCTCCTGTCCCTGCTCTGATGCAAAATGCACAAGCCACACCCATGCGGAACTTGCTCCTTCCTCCTTAACCCAGATCTCCCCCCTTCCTGGTTCCCATGTGGAACATAAATATTGGCTCTAACTGGGCATGGAGAAAAGCTGGCTGAGCTAGCATGGTTTCAAACCTCTGTATTTTGGTCTTTATACAGAGGTCCAGCTCTGCTAGAGCTAGGATAGACGCACCGAGCCCAAGAATCAGCTCCATCGAGGCTCAGCTTGTGTTGTTCCACCACCCTGCTTGTCCACCAGCTGCTGCTCAAAACACATAAATAAAGACATTTAGAAAATACTGTTCTGTGAACAGGTATACAACAACCAAACATTCACTTAATGTAGGACTGTGAGTGCTCAAACCACTCAGCAAACAATAGATAATTATATCTGTACAGCCAGGTGGTTTATTGCAGATGTGCTTTTCTGAACTGATAAGAGAAACTAGGTTTATCAGATATTTCCACAACATGCAAGGTTTTCCTTAAAAACGATTAGCTGAGTTTATCAGAGCCCACATTTAACTAAACAAAGCCTTTTAAAACGGCGTGATATGTCATAGAATGACTTCCATCCTGCACTGTGGGGAGTGTAAGTTCCTGGGACTAGAGTAGTACTACTTGGTAAGAGTACCTCCTGGGAGTAAGCTCTAATGTTTTGAGTATCCAGTGCTTGTGTCCTGCCACTGGGCAAAAGCACCCTATACTTACCCTTACTGCCTCTCCATTGGCAGATTGGGTCATCAGCAGCTAGTTTTAAAGTAACATGGCCGTTTAGTAATCCCAAATCCGGCCCTGGTCTCTGCCAATAGTCCCTTATCAAAGGCCAAGAGTGACATGATCCGTAGTGACCTTTCCCTTCCAACCCATGTCCACAGAAACAGTTTGATGGTTTCTAAAAGGATTCGTTTTCTTGTCTGATCTGAGCATATGTCAAGTAACCATATTTATCTTTTTAAAGAAAGGTCAAGTCAAAATGTCATAATGTATTACTTATTCTGGAATAACATAGAGGAATAATAATGACACATTTTAAAGCAAAGTTGGTCAATTTCAGGACTAACTGAAAATACTAACCGACCTACCTATACTCAGCAGAGGAGCCCTGCTTTTCTCAGGATACTTGATGGCTAAGGGTGTTTTGAAGAACAGTTATCCCCATTTTAAATGTTTTATTGTTCAAATACATTAATGTTAGCACTGTGTTGCCTATTTGTTTTTTCAGACAGATCAACTCATTAAAAGAAGAATGGAAGTGGCTGTCCCCTTTAAGTGATGTAATACAAACTGATATAATCCAATAATATAATAAAATGTATAAAGGCCATTTCTAAGATGTAAAAGTGAAATGTTACATTTATTCAGTTGAAGTTAAGGATGAGGTCATAGAGCTGGCATGATGCTATCCTGGCACTGATGGAAAATATTAACCAGACACTGGCTTTATGCTACATGGAGAATTCTCTCCTAATTAAACATCAGAGGGGGCAGAGAAAAACATGTTGTCTTTGATGAACTGACCATTTCCCCCACCATAAACATTTTTTTTTTAAATTGAATAAATAAATTATAGAGTTAGTGGACTTTATGCTTTATTTATATTAAATGTGTCTGCCAAATTCCTCTGAGCTCCTACTCTCACAGCTGACTAAGGAATGATAATAAAGTCTATAATAAAGTGACAAAAACATAATCCCAACCAAGATGCCAGTAAGGAGATTAAGAACAAATATCTCGCATAGTCCTATCAGGTGCTTCCACCTGGTTTCACACAGGGTCTGATAGTATTATAGCATGGCTGTCTGCTCTATAAGGGAATAGGGCTATTTAAAGGCGCAGTACGACAGAAAACAGATTGTGATTTTTTTTACATTTTGTCTGTAATGTGCAGACATCATGAGAGTTCAGAACTTCCACCCAAGCTGGACTGGGAATGACTAGGCAGCCTTGGACTTTAAGGCCAGCCGCTGCTAAATGACATGTGTGCCGCCGCACGCTGCAGCACCACACACACCGGAGCAGTAGATCTGGTGTAGTATCTGGTGAGTACATTTGCCGGGTGCGCTAGATGGCCAGCCCAAGCCTGCCTCATGTGTGTCTTTGGGTAGCTGAGACTACTCAATAATAAAAGTCAATTGTTTTTCAGAGATTCAGATCTATCAAGCTCATTGTGAATAACAGACATGGTAACCAGAGATTTTTATAGCAATATAACACCAATGACTTTACATAGAGAAGCACTGCAGACAGTGCCAAATTTAGACCCTATTGGACTCCTGGGCACACTAGGGATTGGAACACAGGAGTGATAAAGGGCTTCTTCTGTACGCCTATGAAAAAATTTCCATTAAATATCTGTTGTTTCCACTACACTGGACTTCTGATCCATTTCACGTTATTTTTGATGGTCAAAATTTGTTTCCTCCCCCAAAAACAAGAACATTTCAAGTGATCCCATATTGCATATTGCATCCACCTGTCCATAGGTGTACGAGTGACATCTTTGATGAAAGGAGTAAGGAGAAAAAACACTGTACTTATCTGTTTTTTTTTTTCATTTTCATTTTTCACTTAGTACCCTACAGATGGATAATTCCCTAATTGAAATGTAGTTTCTTAATCCCTCCTTTGAACATTTCATGCTGAATGGCCAGATAACAAAAGATGAGCAAGTAAAACTAATTAAAAATAGACTGCTGCCTCCTCGTATTTTGAAAAAAACAGACTTCTTCAGGCCTCTTTATTAACTCCCCTTCCCACTAATATAGAAAGCTATACTCTGCATGTATGGATTAAGAGCTACCTAAGAACAAGATGTTTTGAAAATCATTCAGAAGACGCTGGTCCATTGACGGTACATTCCACGATTGCATTTGTAAACTTGAAATGGATATGGTAATGGAAATGTCGCTGTAGGTCTATGATAGCAGGTCTTAATGATTGTAATGAGAACATATAAAGTGGGGAGATAACCAGTGGTGATTTCCAGCATGTTATGTTGGATGGATTACCTGGTTCTGTAATTGACCTGTACATTATTATATATATATATTTATATATATATATATATATATATTTATAGAGTAGCATCAGATGTTTTAGTGCTATCGCAACAGGAAGATTGTGAACATTAAGAATAATTGACGAAATACAGACATGTCAAGAATATTAAGGGCTCTGCTCTTAAGAGTTTACAATCTATTAAGGTTGATTTTAGTAATCATCAATCGTCAATGATGTTACGCAATACACATAACTTATGCAGAAAACTGCTACCAGATGCAGACGGCCACGCAACTCTATGTGACAATCATGATTAAGATGACCTAGCGATGTTTTTATTTCTTTTTATTTTACTTGAAGTACACTCAATATCTGTTGAATTTGAAATTCCTCAAACTCTGCTTTTAGTGAGTCACCTACTTTAGTTTGCTTTGACTATTATGCACGATCTTACGCAGTAACAAAAGATGTGCTCAGCTGACTCCATCCATCTGTGGGCTGCTGTATGGTACTCTTTCATACAACTTGACATTCGATTGGCAAGCAAAAGTGCAGAATTACTTACTTTTTATATGATGCTGTATGTTTCTTGAATAAGGCTTAGACAAATGCCCAACATGGCTCGCACTGAGTAGGCTGTTTTTATTTAAAATATATTTCAAGCCAGGGCCATGCAGACTGAGGACAACAAGGCGACTCTGGCACTTTAAGGCCAGTGGCCACCAAATAACTTAAGTGTGTGCAAGCAAATGGTGTTACAGAGTGTGTGCAAGCAAATGGCGTTACAGAGTGTGTGCAAGCAAATGGTGTTACAGAGTGTGTGCAAGCAAATGGCGTTACAGAGTGTGTTAGTATATGTGTCAGAGGTGAGTCTAGGGCTAGTGGCCACTTAAAGAGGGAGAGAGAGCGTGTGTATGTGTAAGTGTATGGTATTACAGTGAGCGTGTGTGTAGGTGTATGTGTTAGAGCGAGCTTATGTGTTTTTTTACGGGGTACCAAAGAGATACTGCGCCTATGCTCACCCGAAGCAACGGCATCTAGGTGACAGTGCTGCTTCAATAGGCCATTGGGTCCCTTTAATAAACCGACAGCTGACACTAAGGTTAAATCTAGTTCATACGTGGTTAACAATCAATAATGCAGTTCAATATATGGCATGACATTGATGAGTTTGCATTAGAAGCATCAAGGATGTAGCATCTCATGTGCAAAGTCTTTAAAATTCTTAATACGAATTCTTAGAATTGATTACATGAGATGAGGATTTTCAGATGATCACACCATACTTATTCAAAAACGATATGATTGATTTTAGCATAGAAGGCCATGCATCCTGTGAACTTGTTATGTATTGAATGATTTACTAACAAGCGGTTCCAGTGATATTTCTATCCTAAAAAGATTAGCTCCCTTCCCCACGTTTTCTTCCCCCACCACTCACCTCCCCTTTTCGCTCTCAGAAATTCGTCTAGGCTATGCTTTTGTCTTAGCCCAGCTAAAATATATGGGCAGAGCACAGGTGAAGCAGTGCCATCAGAAAGGCCTCCCCTGCTGGAAGACATTAACCCCGGCAAGGCCACCCCTACATGTACAGGGTTAAAAAGGTGCAGAATATTCTGTTTAACTTTCAGTTAGTGTACATATTCTAATTATAATGCTTTGTTTAATGTCCATGTAGTGTTTAAACAGCCAGGTGCATTTTAAGGGCCTACAGCAACTGCCCCTTGGGCCCCCTCATCAGCCACCAACAGCTAGCTAGTAGAGATGTCCAGTTCATGAACGAATCATTCTTTTGAACCGATCCTTTTCAATGAGCCGGATGAATCAGTTCAGTAGAACGATTCATTCGTAACCGTTCAGTCTGTGAATCATTAACTGCGCTGGTAATATGATCCTAGAGTGAGTCATCTGCACAGCACACAGACTCAGGGATCAGTTTACAACTCATCAGTTCACTGACTTACTGAATCGTTCAGAGGAGCTATGAGTCATCAGTTCACTGATTCGTTCAGAGTAACTCTGATTCATCAGTTCACTGAATTGAACACAATTATACTTTTATAACTAAATACAGGATTAATCTTCACTACCCCCAGGATTTAGATTGCCCTTAGTTTGCACCCCTTTACCTCTAACTGCAACTTAAGTTAACCTTATTAAAATTAAGTTAACTCCTCAGTCCTGACCATTAAATTAACCCTAAAGACCCCATTAACTAACTGCCCCTAAATTAACCCCCACCTCCCCTAACTTTCAGCACCCCAAATATTAATCGTATACTTAGTTTGAGTTTAGTTGCTGAATAGTGTGGACACATATTAATATCTGGGAACCTCTGGGCTCCGGCTACCCGGTGCCTTCCCTTGCGGGACGCAGCCAGGGCTGCCCAGTGACTTGAGGGGGCAGTCCCGTGACTGAGGGTGACCAGGTCAAACATACTTTCCAGGACACCTAACATTGACTAATCAGCACCACCCTTTCTCATAGATGAAATGCCTAGAGTTGAATTACCCATTGTGAAGTCCAGGCAGCTAACTGCATTCTGCGAGTTTATACAATCCACATACTGCGGGGCAGCACTTTACATATACAACAACTGAGAAACATGTGAAATGTATCTGTGTCCTAGAAAAAAATACTCTCATAGCATCTTTATTAACGTGGCAAAAAACCCAATCTTTCACTTGAGGGAAATTGCGCACCGCTGCTTTTTGGCATGCGGGACACCATCTACTGGCGCCCAAAATGTTAAATATCCTGCTACAAACTATCTGCTTTATGTGGAAAATGGAACGGGACTGAGATACCAGGAAACCATAGCCATGGCTGCAGGGAACTTTTGTACATGGTTTGATCTCCGGTAGCAGGTCCCAGTTGTGAGGCTTGTTAATACTTATCTGTTTACCGACCCGATGCTGTCCTAAACGTGACTTCATATGATGTGTGGTGCTCACCACTGTTTCATTTTCTCAAATGCTGTTAGCTGCCAAGTCTAGTAAAACAAATGATATATTGACAAGAACTAATATATTCAACAAAAAGGCTGACATTGATACATGGTGTCAGATGGAATCAAATTACGTGAGCTTAATAATGCTGTCAACTGCAAACCCTTTGATACATACGTATATGGTTTTATTTAGCATCTTATCATTCACAAAATAGATTTTATGTTGTGTGTTAACCTAATTCAACTGATTATATTCACAGAGGCTGAAATCACAGAGGCTGAGGTTCTAATAAAATCTAAGGCTTTTCTCGTTAAAGATACTCTCTACAAATAGTATTCTCATCAAAAATGTCCTTCATTAGTTTCATCAATATTGCTTTTAATTATGAGTTGAAAATAAACGACCTATGCATTTAGGGTTATATATAAACAGCATCCGCAGCACAAAGTGGTAGAGGTTCTGTAGTTCTGTCCATGTATTTAGCTGCTTATATTGATAAAGCCTGAACAAATAGGGCAGGCTGACATGAGGTTGTGGGGACAAGGGAGTGTGTATACATAGCATTACAGGTTAGGCAGAGGGGTCACAGAAAGGTCAGGTTAGTGGTTATATAAAAAAAAATAAAAAATAGGCTTATATAACTTTATTCCCGTTTGCGCCTGCGCTAGCGCTTTGCCGCGTTTTTTAGAGTGGCTCGTGCTGCTTTTGGGTGCCTACGTAGGTGCCTCGCGCTGTGCAAAAGGGCGGGATTTGCACCTATAAATAGGTGCGTTTCTGAGGGAGCTTTATCACTTACCTGGCGATCCACTGAGCGATTACTGCACTGACCGTTGAGTCTGGTGAGCGGTAGCGAGGTGGTGAGCCGAAGAATCAGCATGGAAGAGCTGATGAAGATGCGCCCTCCCACCTACCCTTATATTATTCTTTTTTATTTTATTGTCGTGGCTTTTATCGGGGTAAAGTTGCCCTATGGGTGAACTGTAAGTATTGATATGCTGGCTGGCTTTCAGGGCGGTTGGCAAGGTTAAAGGGTTTATATATGGTGCTCTGGGCTTATGCCAAGGGCTTGTGTTTATTTATATTATATGGTTACAGAGTTTCAGTTACGGTATTTGGATTTGTTATTTGGGGAAACTAAATAAAAGCCACGGCCTGATTCATCCAATTTAGTGTGTGTGTCTTTATTTTATAATGGTTATTTCTTATTTAGTGTTTTTATGTCCCTTACAACCTCATGTTATTCATGCCCTATCTAACAAAAGGATTAGTGGAGTTGAGGTTATGGTGGCACAACCGCGGTCCTGCCCTATTTGAAGAATATGGACCGATCTTGGAGTCATTTCCCCCTGGACCAGGCCACCCTAAAATGTTCAAGGTTGAAAAAAAAAAAAATGTAAATTTTTTTACCTTTTTGTTAGTTTACATGTCTAATTATAATGCTTAACCCTATGGTTGCCAACTAAGGATTGGTGGCTTTTGACAAGGGTAACTCCTATCTTGGCTTTGACTATTTCCTCCCCTTTGAGCCCCTCAGTTCCCCACTTAACTCCCCCTTGGCCGGCTTTCATATAAAGCAGAAATGTAGAACATCAGGGGAGTATTTGTGGGAATTTCCAGGCATCAATCATTAGAAACTGAAAATAGACAGCCAAGGACCAAAAGAAACATCACATACCCCCCCCCCCCGTAAATATGGTTGAACTTTAGTGAACTCTCAGAGTTTGATCTTGATTCTAGCCCCATTAACACCACCTATGACTGGACAGTTGATGACCTCATACACTCATTTGCATGTTATACTGACTATATCATGATGGAAATTCCACTTAAATAAAGGGGACTCAATTGTATCTAATAGGATGAGATTTATTGCTTTTTCATATGCAAACTGTCAGGTATAGCATTACAATCTAATAATGGAGTGGCTTATCCCACAGTCAGATTTCTTTCAGGTCCAACTAAACATCACTCAAACACGTGATTGATGTTTGGTGTTTTCATTCTGTCTAAGAGGCATAATCACAGTGCATGCATTATTAATACAGCTGTACCCAGGAGACACACACTATAAAATGTAAATCCATTTCAATGTGTCAATGTGTCAAATCCTCTATAGCACAATAGGATGTCTCCAATCCCCAGGTACAATCTTCACTATCAATTATTAGGTTCTTGGAAGTGTTTTAATTTTCACTGGTATTCTATAGTTACATGGGTAAATAGAAAGTAAGTGAACCTTTTGGAATTTCCAGGTTTTCTTCATTAATGGTTCATAAAATGTGATCTGGTCCACATCTGAGTCACAAGTAGAAATAAACCCAATGTGGTTAAGCTAATAACACAACAAAAATGTAATATTTCACATCTTCTTTGAACATACACCATTCACAGTGCTGGTGGAAAAAGCAAGGGAACCATCGGCATTTAATAATTGCTATAATTGTGTAGCAATAACCTCAAACAAGCGCTTCCGGTAGCTGCAGATCAGACCTGCATAAAGCAAAGAAGCACTTAATCATGATGCTCCCTGCATCGGGATGATGCCTTCTTGATTGTATGTCTGAGATTTCTTTTGGTGTGGCATGGTTCACGTCAGCAGATGGTTCATGCGTATAGCAAACTCAAAATGTTTGAGTTATTTTTATATCAAAGTCCTAAAACACACCTCAAATTGATTGGACTCCAGGTTTGCTAACTCCTGACTCCAATTAGTTTTTGCTGAAGTAATTAGCCTGGGAATTCACATATATTTCCAACCCAGATGTAAAAGTTTACATCTGGTAATACAGCCCATACAAAAGATATATACATTTACGCGATTATACTCAATATTCAATATAAATCCCGACATAAATAAAAGATGCAAGCAGCCACTAGAAAGAGGGGTGTTTCTGTATATAGTACTACAATAAAATTCCATTTCATTGGAAGAAGATTAGAAAGGTCAGCAAAAAAAGAAATCATTTTAGATTTCCAGTCTCTGGCCCCTTTCAATTGAAGGCCTTTTCACTAGGCAGCAACAGATTTTGCAGCAGACATTTGATTAACTGACCCATTAAGTCTGGTCACAGATAAAAGAAAGGGGGCTAGGGGGCTTGTATGATATTTTGCCTACTCCTACCAGACAGCTGTGTGCAACTTTGACAGAATTATATAATATACATGTTACCTATGCTGTTTCCCCTTAGTGTGGATGTGAGTCTTCTCAACTAAAGTTTGATACTCGCATACCATGAAAGGGACACTCCAGCCATTATATGTACTTCAATGCATAGGCTAGCTGATGTATGGGACATTATACTGTCCCTTTAATAGAACTTACCATCTTATCTTCGAGGTTCACATTAGGCTTTGGAAGTCTGTGAATTATA